>PVIR01014911.1:22355-39502 GCA_004026965.1 Petromus typicus | reverse complement strand
GGCTCGAAAACCGCCTCCAGCTTGCTAGGGTGCTGGTTCTGCTGAAGGAAGAGGGCTCCACACAACTGCCCGGATCACTGTCCCACAGCCCTGGTCAGGGCACTTCTATACAGTGTCTCACTTAGTCAGAATGATGGCCTACGAAGGCTGATATTATCGTCCCTTTTTCCAATAGGAAACCAAGGCACACCAAGGAGTTGTCCAGAGCCATGTAGCCAGCCTGGCAAAGCTGTGTTAGATGAGATCTGTTCAGCTCCGCAGCCTCGCTCAAAACCGCCCTTCCGGTATCAGAGGCTTCGGACTCACTTCCAGCTCTTCACGGACTTCAGCTCTATCCTCTGCTGTGACAAGGGTCAGCACAACAGAATTTTCTTTGTACTAAAGCTGACCTGACCAGCAGTGATGCTCCTCTGTGTACGGGCAGCTAGAGCCACGTCACTGTGACCAGGACGTGTGCCCGGCAAGAGCAGGAGGGCAGCGGACTGACAGTCCCCTTTCCCAACATCCTGCTTGGCGGAGAGCCACAGCAGCCCGCTTGGCGGACAGCGACAGCCAGCCTTCGCCTCCTCCTGACGCGGCTGAGCTGCAGGTGCTTGGGCGGAGCACGGTCCCTGAATGGAAAGGGAGCCCTGTGGGTGTACAGAGTGTGTGGCAGTTTCTGGTCAATACATTTCCCCAGGTCAGTAGCCGATGCCTAAGCAGGTGTCTGCCGGGCGGTGGCACTGCCTTCCTCTCCTGGTGCCCGCAGACCTGGTTCCCCTGTGGCGGCCCTGACCGTGAGCATCTCTGCACATGTGCAGCGGGGCTTCCGATTGCAGAGGACTGGCTGGAGGAGATCCATCGCAGGAGACGACACATGTATACACTAGCCTGACCCTGTGCTTCTGTCTTCTGCACGGGTTTTCCTGGAGGTAATTCTTGTACATCCAGCAGGTGGGTGAGGCTTCCCCATTCTGCACCCTGCCTGTGGTCCTGGGGCACCAGATTCCCAGGGGAAACGGGAGCAAGGGGCTCACTGGTGGATTCATCTGCTCACGAGTTTGTGGCTGATTTGCTGCCAGGAGGGGACTTGGGTGGAGGTAGTCACTGGGGCAGTGCCAGGACGTATGTCCTTGGCTCCGGCTCTTTCCTTGTCTCTGCTTTCGGCTGCCATGGGTCGAACAGCTCTTCTCTGCCACCCCCTCTGCCATGCTGCCAGCTGAGCACAGGTGCCTTCCCAGAAAGCCACAAGCCATAGTGAACCGCTCACCCTGTAAGCGGTGGGTGCCAGCAATGGGAAAGCGGCCACAGGTCTTCTGTGTGGTGACACTGCCTTTAATCCCCTTGGCATCAGAAGCTCCTGCTCTGTTTTGCAAGCCTGGGGCTCCGCTCCTCGAGTGCTGGGGGGCTTCCCTCTGCGAGTCCCGGGGAGCTCCACTCCTCGAGTCCGGGGGGGCTCCCCTCCTCGAGTCCCGGGGGGCTCTCCTCGAGTCTGGGGGGCTCCCCTCCTCAAGTCCTGGGCGGCTCTCCTCCGTGAGTCCCGGGGGGCTCCCCTCCACGAGTCCTGGGGGGCTCTCCTCCTCGAGTCTGGGGGCTCCCCTCGAGTCTGGGGGCTCCCCTCCTTGAGTCCTGGGGGGCTCTCCTCTGCGAGTCTGGGGGCCTCTGCTCACCCCGTCTGGGGCTCCCCACTCGTTTCTGTCAGGTCCTCGCCCAGGCAGCTCAGCCCCGGGGACCGTGTGAAATGCCAACTTACGGAGCCTCTCACGCGTGTCTCAGGGCCAGATACTGGGCATGGCTTCCGTGTTGTATGTAGTTCAGGCTGGCCTTGAGCTCATGGCGATCTTCCTGCCTCAGCCTGTTGACTATAGGCTTATGCTACCATGCCCACCTGTAACTGATTTTAATTATGGGACACATGCCTATTTATAATAAAATATATAAAGTTAAAATAGCTCCTGCTTCCCCTCCCCAGGCTCCTGAGAGCTGACTGCTCACTAGAACTTGCTCTGTAGCTACTCTGAGTTTTGCTGACTTTACGCATCAGGACTGGGTGCTGATGCTGCAACTCACCCCAACAAAGACACCCCCCCCAGAGTCACCACAGGAAGTCCTCTGACAGGACAGACGGGACTGGCTTGTTCTCTGTCGTCGGCTTGTGGACACTGCAGGGTCCTTGGCCAGCTTCTCAGTGCTGAGCATCAGAGAGCCCAGGTATCACCGTCACTGAGAGTCTTGTGAGCCCAGCAGTGTCCCGGTCACCGTGCAGAGAAGGGAGCTCGGGCCTCCGCGCCTTGTGAGGGTGCAGCCGAGGTCTCCTCGCCTTCTCCTGGCTCCGGATGTGAGGCTCCCTGCTCCCCAGCCCAGCAGTGCCCAGACACCAGGTATGGCTCAGGACCCCGTGCAGTTTGGCACAGGTAGGCTGTCAAGGGTGGCTCCCCTCCTTCCACGGCCCACTCTGGCCCAGCTTTGGGGTCCTGTGCTCCCCAAACCATCCCTGAGCACAGGGGATCCTGACAGAGCCCCAGCATCGTCGATGTGGCTGAGCACCAGGGCCCTGTGTGGAGTCAGGGCCCGGCCAGCAGACCTGGAGGGCAGGACGGCATGTGGAACACTGGCTTACAAGGTGGGGGCTGTGTCCTGTGGAAGGTCAGCCGTAAGCCCCCGTGCTCGGGCCTGGGACTGCAGAGGGCAGCACCGCCGAGCCGGCCCCTGTGGACGGAGGGCCTGACTCCCAGCTCCTAGCACGTGAAGTCAGTGCCTCGCCCCTCCCAGGCGTGTCCAGGTCCCCACAGTGGCTGGGGTGAGCTCGCTCTGCAGTCTCCCCACTCGCGTGCCCGGCCTGAGGGCCGTCTCAGAATCACCAGTGTGTGCCATCTGACAGGCGGACGACACTGGGGAGCAACTGGGCACCACGCGCAAGACGGCGCCTGCCTCGAAAGTGCACGATCCCCAGTGCCAAAAATGAACAAGAAGAGGGCCACAAGTCGCCTGGGTTCCCACCCGCCCTCGCCCTCACACTGAACTGGCTGTGGAGACAGCCTGCAGCGTGGCGCCCCGTGTTCAGAGCTGGGGGCTCCTAAGGAGGCAGCGGGCTGGACGTCGCTGCGGGCGTGTGCGCAGGATGTGTCTTGTCCACGCCCTCCTCTCTGACTCTCCTTGCTTGCCATTAGGGGGCATTGTGCCCACCTCGCCCTTCCCCACGACGTCCCACCCTGCCTGTGGCCACAACCACGGAACCAGCCCACCACAGACCACAGACGGCCGGAAACCTCAGAAGCCACGAACCTGAGCAGGCCCGCATCTGCTCTGGTGCAGAGCTGTCCCTACCCTAAGATGCTGGCAGAGCCAGGTCACCACCTGGGATGGCCAGGGGGGCAGGAAGGTGGCAAGGCAGGAGCAGCTGTCTGCCTCAGTCACACTGACAGTGGGGACAGGGACATGGTCGCTTCCTGAGTGCCAAAGAGGGCGAAGGAGCTTGTCCAAACTGAGGGGAAGGCAGAGCAGTTACGCGGAGGGTTTAAGTGGCTTCTTTAAAAACTGAGCAAATATGTCCAGCATGATATTGCACACCTGTAACCCCCGCCCTGGGGAGGCAGAAGCAGGAGGATCCCTGCTGGGCTCTGTAGTGAGACCTTGTCTCAAAAAACAGAAACAAAACAGCAAATACATCAATGCAGGGAGAGAATTTCCTTCCTGGGAAAATTAGATTCAAAGGTTGGGGACCTGGTTTCCTAGAAGCCTTCAGAGTGCTGAGTGGGCCCACTGCCTGGGTCAGTTACCTGTCCTGTCTCAGCACAGGGGTGGGCAGCACGCTGGTCAGCAGCCATCCGAACTCAGCCAGGGTGTGCAGCAGGGGGCCGTAGTCCGCCTTGATGGCAGCACCCTGTGGGGAAGGACACGCCCATCTCTGGGGCCAGGACGGGTGCTCAGGAGGCCCAGGTCACCGCCCTCGGGTCCCTTCCCCTGCGGCCGCCCTGCCAGCCCCGCCTGCTCCCCGGGGACTCGAGTCATCTCAGAACCTGGGGCTGGGACTGACACCTCCATGGAAGCGTCCCTCCCAGGCCTTTTCCCGGGGACGTCCAGGCTGGAGGTCCAGGCTAGGTTTGCTCTGCAGAGGCCACCTGCAAAGGTCCCGGTCCAGGCCCTAAATCGTACACGGGGGCCCCAGACAGGCCAGCCCTCCCTGGGGACTGCAGCAGCAGTGCCACCTGTGGTGACCGAGGGCGGTGCTGGTGCCCGCGTCTGCCTGGCAAGGCAGGACGGCTTTCGGGCATTTTGCCTCTGAAAGGGTCATCCCAAGGTCGGCAGAGGGCAGCGGGGTGCAGGAGACAACAGCCGAGGGTCAGGCGCGTCCGCCCTCGGGCAGGTGGCGTGGTCTTGGGCAGGGAGTCCCTGGGCCAGCGGAGTCTGTAGGGTGAGGACTGCAGCCCTCTCTGGAACTCCCTGGGGCTGTCTGTGGGCTGACTACAGCACGTCCCTTCCACACGCGGAGGGGCACCACACGCACGCGGGCTGCGGCTCCCACCTGGCACGCGTGTGTGTGCCAGGCCCGCGGTCGGGATGGCGGAGCCGGCTGGCGGGCACCTCTTACCTCGACCACTGTCCACTGCTCCACCACGATGGCGTCGTTCCCTCTCCTGGGGGCGCCCGGCAGCCCGGAGCTCGCCTCCTCGTAGACAAAAAAACCCTCCAGAGACTTCGGCAGGGGGTCCCCTGTGAGGAGAAGTGCAGTCAGGAAGGCTGAGGTTCAGTTCTCTCAAGATCAGCCCGACACTCATGCCACCCCAGCGGAAGGCCGAGAGGAAAGTCGTGAAAACATCTGCTTTGCTGAACCCTAACACTCTGTCTCTGAAGGGCCCCTTTTCCCTAAAGGTAGAGCCGGATTTATACTAGTCTTCACCTGGATATTAAATTTTGGTTTCTATTTCTGGCTATGAAAATGTTAATTATATCACTAAGAGACACTGCATGAAAAATGTTTACTCACTCCTCTAACCCCAGCACTTGGGAGGCTGAGGCAGGAGGACTGCCGCAAGTTCTAGGCCAGCCTGGGTGACGGAGCAAGACTCCATCCCAAAATAAAACAGTTTAATCTTTGAAATTTGAGGTGTGAGCTTAATAATCAACATAAGATCTTTAAACAGAACAATTCTTGATCGGAGCTGTGCATTACCCCGACCCCTATAAATATGGGCAGGAAAAACCTAAACAGAAGTCATTGTCTGGAGAATTCCTGCGGGACAGGAAGTTCTCAGGGAAGAATGGCCTCTGGGACTCTTCCTGGAGTAGCAGACAATAACCAGCCAGCCCACAGCACACTGGCTTTGTGGAAATTCTTTATCTCCTGTTCCAGCAGGAGACATGCCATGTCCCATGGCTGTGTGCTGGGGACACACTCTGGGCTGTATAGGGCCACGTCACATCCGAGTCCCCAGGTGCCAGCTCACGACAGTGAAGGCCTTCCAAGTTCAAATGATATTTTAGGCCTAAGATCTTAGAAAGACAAAAGTAAATTTCATGTACTTCTCAGGTTTAGTCTTGAACAGGCTAGAAAATTCTTTTTCCATTTTTCTTTTACATGTTCGACAACTGTTTTACCACGGAGCCACAGTGGGTATTAGCTAGTTATTTTATTTGTTGGTAAGATCTTGCTAAATTGCAGCGTACACCATCTTCAGAACTGTCTGTGCCCAAGTGCTTTTTAGACCAAGAGCGAGCGTTGGGCGCGTCGCAGCCGTCTGTGACTGAGGCCGTGGCCTGCTGGCTCTGGGCTGCTTCCCGTGAGCGCACGAGTGCGGGGCGGGCTCTCGGGCACGGGCGGCGGGTGGGCAGGGGCCCAGGGCGGAGGTCCCCACGCGTGCAGCTGTGCGGCCGTGCAGATCACAGGTGATCGAGAGTGAGCTCCCAGGCCTCCTCCCCCGGGGCTCTCGGCCTGCAACTCCCACGTCCGAGCCGGCAGCAGGCCTAGCGTCCTGTGTCCTCGGGGATGTCCTCACAGAGGCGACAGCCAGGGAGAGGCTGGGGACAACTTGTGGCCAAGTGGCCCCGAGGCCCCTCACGGGAGGTGAGGTGAGGTGAGGGGCACTGTGAAGCGGGTCTGGGGACTGCCTGTCAGGTGTCCCCTCCAAGTGCCGCACAGCCAGGGCTTCCGGCCCAGCCACCTGGGGCCTGGTGTCCAGAGACCGGGGACCCCTCCTGCCAGAACCCCCCGTGCTGCCTGGCAGGGAGGCCACACCGTGGAGATCTGCAGCGGCCGGAGTACGGCTCTGGTCCAGGACGGGCAGATCACGCCCACGCGGCTCAGAGAACTCCAGGGTTTCGCCCCATCGCTGAGCTCACAGCGCCCGCTTCCTGAAAGGGCTCAGGACTCTGGTCCCCTCAGGGTGTGGAAGGAGCAACCCGACCCACTGTCCAGTGTCCTCGGCGTCCTTACCTGTCGGTGAGTCCCAGCACACGAAGGAGTCGATCAGGGACAAGCCTTGCTTGTAATAAAACGAGGTCAGCTCGAGCCAGTCGGCGTCAAGCGTGCTGAGGGCGGCGCCCTTCCTGGTCACCTTCATGCACAGCGCGCCCTCCTGGTAGCTCCAGCAGGCGCTGTGGTCCTCGAAAGCGTGGAAGACCGCGAACAGCCTGCTCTCTGGAGCTGGAGTTTGGAAAGAGGAAAGGGCACGCTGGGGCTTGGGAGGCCAGAGTGTGCGACTCAGGGATTCACGCCTGAGTGACGGCCCTCTTCTGTTTTTGTTTTTGAGACGGGGTCTTTCTGTGTAGACTGAGTTGGGTTTGAGCTCACAGAGAGACCCTCCTGCCTCTGCCTCCTGTGGGCATGTGCCACCACACCAGCTTGTGCCCTCCCCTTCGGCTAGACCTTACCTTCTCCCATCCTTGGTCTGGAGGAGCCTGGGCTGTCCTCACACTCCCCTGCACCCTGGCTGACCTCTTGCCAGGACTCTTTCCCGGTGCCTCCTTCCGATGCTGGCCTGCTGCCGGGTCCCTGGTCTCCACTCTGCCAGCCGTCCAGCTCTGCACTCGCGTCCGGGCCGGCCCCGTTGCAGCATGTAGGCGGGGCGCGGACCTGCGGGATGAAGCCCACGAACCGCATTCCTCTCCGGGCAGCAGCGTTGATCTGAGGGCACGGAAGTCCAGAACAAAGTGTGACTCCGCGTGCAGCCGCTAGGTGGCACTTCAGCTCGAGAATCAGAAACAGCCCCAGAACCCTCAGAGAGCATCACGGGGGCCTTCCAATAATTTAACACAAAGAAACCGCAGTGATGGTGCTTGATGTTGATGGAGCAGAGGTTAAGCACTAATTCTTTTTTTTTTAATTTTTAGGTTTTTTGAGACAGGGTCTCGCTTTGTGGTTCAGGCTGGCGCTGAGCTCAGCCTCCAACTCACATCACAGCAATCCTCCTGCCTCTGCCTCCCAAGTGCTGGGATTACAGGCGTGAGCCACCACGCCCGGCACTGTGGTATGTGGTGCTGGTTGCTGCTGAGCGTGAGTCTACATGCCCGGTATTGTATGTGGTTACCGGGGATGGAACCTGGGTCCTTGCGCTTGCAAGACAGGCGCCGGAACCACTGAGCTAACTCCCCGGCCCTAAACACTAATTCTTTAGAAAATGTTTTTAGTTTTTAAAAAAGAATTGACTTTATTGGTACATTTTATATACACATTGTGATCATTATCAACATTGAAAATTTGTTTCAGTATATGACACGACTTCTCATTTTTCTCATTTCCCTGCCCTCTATATACATGAGCTTTGACTTGAGGACCAGTGGAGTAGTTTGGGAGACAGGGTCTTGCTTTGTAGTTCAGGCTGGCCCTGAACTCACTGTATAGCCCAGGCTAACCTACAACTCACAGCAATCGTCCTGCCTCTGCCTCCTGAGTCTGGGATAACATGCGTCAGCCACCACGCTTGGCACTGTTGTATGTGGTACCCGGGATTGAACACAAGACCTTGTACTTGCCAGGCAGACGCTGGAACCATTGAGCTAAATCCCCCGCCCTCTCTTTTGTCTTTGAAGTAGGGTTCCACTGTGTTCCTCAGGCTGGGCTCAGTCTCATGGGCTCCGGTGATCCTCCTGCCTCGGCCTTCGGAGCACTGAGACCATCGACTGGGCAGCCAGAGCGAGCAGGAAGACCAACTCTAGGCGTGGGTGCACGGCAGGCACTCAGCCCCCGCCAAGTGCCGGGCCCCAGCGTCTCCTTGGGTAGAAGCCGCCGCGGAAGCGCAGGGCGGGCGAAGGCGGTGAAGTGGCCGAGGCTCCAGAGGGCCTCTCCCTGCACGTGAGCCGGCTGAGCTCGCGTCACAGCCCGGAGGCTCCCCGGGCTCCAGTTCCTCCCTGTCTGTGGCTCTCTCTCTCCTGTGGTCGCGGCTCTGAGGCAGAGGCTGTGTCAGATCCGGCTCCGTTTAGAGCGCTTTGTCCTCTTGACCTGCACCTGGAGTCCAGGCGCTGGACTTCACACTTGTTAAACAGGTTAAAGTGAAGAGCCAGCAACATCCTTTCTGTGGTCACTGCTTAAGGCCCTTGACCTAGATGTCCCTTCTTGGATTTCTGAGGCAGGATCTTGCTATGTAGTTCAGCTTGGCCTCTAGCTCGTGATGTAGCCTAAGCTGGCCTTGTACTGACAGACAGCTTCCTGCCTCAGCTTCCTGAGTGCTGGGATTACAAGTGAGCACTGCATGCCCTGTGACCTAGGTGTTCTGAAGGCTGCCTGTGTCCTAAGGAAGAGCTATGGGGGCAGGCAGATGGAGCCGTGTATAGCTGGAGGAACAGTGATGAGGATGTCAGAAGAGCTGGTGCAGGACGCAGCAGGCGGGGTCCTGGGGAGATGCAGCTGGGCTGCGTGGATGAGGCAGGAGGCTTCCGGGGGACGCCGTGGTGTGGCTGGTGTTAATTTCCTCCTGTGTGTTGACCCATCGGGTGTAATGGAGCTGGAGCTTTGACTCAGTGGCAGCCTCCTTCTGCAGGGTCGGGGAGGGGGCAGGCCAGGTCAGACTGGCTGTGGGGCAGGGCGGGCCAGGTCGGACTGGCCGTGGGGCAGGGCTGGTCACGGCTTCTTGGGTCTGGGAGCTGATCCCAGGTAGGCGGCAGGAAGGCGCGACTTTGCTAGACACCTCTTCTGGGAAGTTGCCGGTTCAAGCTCAGCATCCGCGCATTTCCAGGCTCCAGGCCAGAGTGCTGAGATTTTAAATGTAGGAGTCCAAAGGGGGAGAAACTTGTAAACCTCACTTAAAGAGCAGAGTAAAGACTATGTGTGCAGCTTAGAGGGGAGAGCTTGTCTTCCTGCATGGAGCCCGCGTCCCCCAGCACCGGAGCTAGTCTCGGGGTGAGCTGCAGCTCGGCGTGACAGCCAGAGTCCAGCGGCTGCCATGAGGAACAAGGCTGCTCAGGAGCACGCCGGGCTCCACCGGCGCTCGACACGCCTCAGAGCTGCGCTTCGCGAGCCGGCTCTCCGTGGAAGCCAAGCCTCCGACTGCTGTGGTAACAGTGCTTTCCTGTCCAGCGGATTCCAACCGTGTCCAGGAAGTCGGATGCCGAACCGGGCTGCAGGGACCGGTCAAGGCTAAAGGAGCGGCTTGTCTGTGTGCTGCAGAGGCTTTCTGAGGCAGAACTCGCTCCCAGGAAAATGCTAACTGGCCCGACAGCAGCAGCAAGCAGTGTGTGTGCCTTGTTTCTGAAGTCCGCCGAGTCTGCTGGCCGGTAACTTTATCTCTCACAGCGTCCTTGGCGGCTCCGGAGTGAACACAGCTAGTCTTGGACAGGGTGTTAAAGTTTAGAAGTAACAGAAAACAGGGAACAAACTTCAGCGTCTTACCTGACAGAAATACGTTCGTTGTTAGGCTGTGGGCCTTTAAGTTAAAGCTAAAAATCTAACTATATCAACACAAACAAACAGAAAACATGAAAAGCCTTCATTGTAAAATCCCGTCTTCTTGGACTACTAGTGAACTGGTTTTAGTCAGTCCCTGTGAGTGTCTGCCTTTAACTTAAATCAGACCTCACCCTTGAGGTGGTGGGTCGCGGCAGGGTGACCGTCCACGGCGTGTGTCACCTCACGGACGCCGCTGCCTCTGTCGGAGACTTCCCGGTACTGGGACGTGTCTCATTCTTCGCTGCTGACTAAAAATCTCTCTAGGAAAACGGCCTGGTCTCTTTTTGCAGCACTTCTGGAGCAGTGTGTAGGGAGGAGGCTGCTGAGCTGTGAGCTGAGTGGCCAGGGCGTCTGTCTGCACCCGGGACACTGGTGCGGCAGCAACACGAGTGCTGGTGCGTCTCAGAGCTTCGCCGACGCGGCTTGAATAATTTCCATTTTGTTTCCCAGTTTCCTAGTGGGGGTATTAATGCTACTTCCTAGTTCACATTAAAAGCTAGTAGGTTGCGTCTGCACTCAGCTCTCTTAGCCTGCGTTTCTGTTTGCATCTGTGGTTCGGGCCTGCGTCGCTCCAGACTGGACATTGGGTCCGTGTGTTTACGTTGCTTCCCGTGTGCTCCGTGGAACACTTCACGGCAGGACCCTTTGCTTCTTCAAGTTAATTTTCTGGTAACTCAGGTTATGTCCCCAGATCCCTCATCTACTCATAAGCCAACATAAAAACTTCCATTTTCTCTCTGATTCTTCCTGTTTTAACAAGTCATCTTTGCCTCTCACTTGGAATGCGTGGAACCTGCTGAGTTTTCTACAGGACCAGAGCCCGCTTTCTCCATTTATTGACTAACGGTTATTCTTCTGCTTTCTCTTGTCAGGTTTGTTACTGAGTTAATTCTACGTGTTTACCTCCACCATGCTTCGCTAGTCTGCTTTTCTGGTGTGTGTGTGTGTGTGTGTGTGTGTGCACGTGTATGTATGTGTGCACGTGTGTGTATGTGTGCACGTGTGCGCACGCATGTGTTTTGAGACAGGGCTTTGCTGTGTAGTCCAGGCTGGTCTTGAACTCGTGGCGATCCTCCTGCCTCAGCCTCCCCAGTGCTGAGATGACAAGTGCGGGCCCGCACACCTGGCTCTGCTCTCACCTCTCGGGCTGTACACTCTGGCACAGTGCCCAGAGCTTTCAAGTCGGGCTGCATGGGTCGTCTGTCTTTTCCCTGTTCTTTTAAAGTACAAGCAAGAGTTGGTCAAAGAGCCCACGTCCGATAGGCGGCGGCGTGCACCCCGTACCTTCTGCATCAGCTCCTTGGCGATGTCACAGGCCTGTGCGTCCCCGGGGAGGGGACACTCCTCGATGACCAGCCGCGGGTGCCTCTGTGCGCTGGGTGTAGCCGGGCGCGTGGGGCTGCAACAGAGAGAGATGTTCGTGCCGGCAGCAGCGCCCGTGCCAGGGTCACAGGGCCGGAGCAATGCACACGCCAGCCGGGCCGGCACAGTGGTGCCCTGGGGTCAGCCTCACGCCACAGATTCCCTCACCTGCCCCGCCTCTCGCGGTCCAGCTGCCCTGTCCCTGTCTTTTGTTTGCTCCCGGCGGAGCTGTGTTGTTACTTCAAACTGGGTAGCTCTCCTCCCGTGGAAAATGCCAGGGTACAGTCACTTCTTACATTTCCTTGATTGACCTTGTAGTAATGTAAGGTCTAATTTCAAATAAAAGGGCTGCGTGTCTGTCTTTTTAACAAGGGTTAAGAATGGTTTAGGAGGTCCCCCGGAGCCCGCCGAGCACCGCCTCTCCTCCCCCGTCCGCTCGCCTCGCCGTCTGTTCTCAGCTTTCCTGGGCGCCGCGCGGCCTCTCTGTGGAGCTCACTCAGCCGCGCAGGTTTGTGAGGCTGCCGGCGAGGCAGCATCACTAACAGGTTTGCTCGGTGACACCGAACGGCTCGTTACCTGTGGGGACTCCATGCCCAGCGCACATGACACGGGTCAGTGGGCACTGCCATCCTGCTGGCCCTAAAATGCAGCCACTAGTTTTGTTTTGGAGTTTTGGATTTTGAGACAGGCTGGTCTTGAGCTCACTATACAGCCCAGGCTGGCCTAGACCTTCCCAGGGTCCTCCTGCCTCAGCCTCCAGAGTGCTGAGCTCACAGCTGTTGCCTCCATGCCTGGCCCCCTCAGTTTTTCTTCTTCTCCCCCGCCCCCACTTCTATTTTTTGCATAGCTCTGGGGATCGATCCCGGGGCCTCACACCTGTTAGGCTACCGCTTTACCTCTGGGTCCCTCCCAGCCCCTCCTAATCCTCCAGATTTCCTATTTCCACGCTTTTCCTCTGAGTTCCTTTGTCTCCACCCTTTCACAGCTGCAGGGCTGTTGTTAATCACTATGAAGACGGAACAGTTTCCTCTGGTCTTTGAGATGTTTAAAGAGTTGTGTAAAAAATGTGATGATTGTTTCAGTGATCTGCACTCTTTGCTCAAAAGAGCACCAGCATCTTTGCTGTAAAATCTACCAAATATGCAGTCTGGGCACGCAAAAGCGGTTGCAGTGTTGTTTAGAAAGGCAATGTTTAGTTTTTTAAAAGTACTGTAAAGTGGAGTTGAGCACAGTGGCACACACAGTGCTCTCGGCTCTGTGGGAAGCTGAGGCAGGCAGGTCGAAAGTTCCAGGCCAGGCTGGCAGCTCTGAGAGACCCTGCATCAAAGAGGGCTGAGCTGTAGCCCAGGGTGAGGACTTCGCTCACTGGGGGTGAGAGGCTGACAGCTTCAGGGCGGGGCGGCTGGTCTGGTCATCGTTTGGGGAGCAGTGGCCGGCAGTCCCTCTGGCCTGAGAGCCTGTCCTGGGTCCTGGTGGAGCCCGCAGGTCCCGCCCGCCAGCCCACCGAGCTCACCTGGCTTTGGGCCGCAGCAGCACCGCACGGTACAGCTGGCTCGCGGGCAGGGCCCCATGCCGGCCCGCGGGGTGCAGCACGGGGTGCAGGGCGCCCACCACGTAGCCCCGGAGGTAATAGTCCTCCACGTGGGCCGCGATGTCCACGACTGAGTGTATCCTGATCGCCTCCGGGTTCACCGAGGCTGGAAGAGCAAAAGCAAAGGGAGGTTAGCTGTGCAGCTGAGCCTGGTGCTGGCCTCACCCGAGTGGCCTCCTCAGGAGGATCCAGGCCAGGGCCGAGAGAGGTGACTGAGCGGCAGTCCTGGCCCTTTCTGCTGCATTATTATTATATTATTATTATTATTAATAATATGATATGTTTTTGTGGTACTGGAGATAGAACTCAGGACCTTATACTTGCGAGGTGGGCGTGGCCGCTGAGCCACAGCCCTCGGCCTTTGCCTACTTTTCTGGTTTTTTTCCTTCTCCCCAGCTGCCCCACCCGCTCCCCTTCTCCCGTGAACACTTCCTGGCTCACAGCACCCATTGTGCATTGCAGTCCTCACACTTTCAGTTTCTCAGACCAGAGAGAGGATTCACTAAGTACACACCTATGTCCCACTTACGTCAGTTAAGAGTATGCCTTCAATGTGCATCCATTCAACTACAAATGTCTCTAATTTATCATTCTGTACAGCTGAATAATACTTCTATTTTTTATTTTTTAAAACCCACATCTTCTTTATCTAGTCACCTGTTGATGGGCACTTGGGCTGTTTCCAAGATCTTGCTATCACAAACTGAACTGCTATAAACATGGACACACATACACACTGTGGTGTGATGATCTTTTTTTTTTAGGTTTTTTTTTGAGACAGGGTCTCACTTTGTGGTTCAGGCTGACCCTGAGCTCAGCCTCAAAGTCACATCACAGCAATCCTCCTGCCTCTGCCTCCCTAGTGCTGGCATTACAGGTGTGAGCCACCACGCCCGGCACTGTGGTATGTGGTACTGGTTGCTGCCGGGTGTGAGTCTCCACACCCAGTATTATATATGGTTACTGGGGAATCGAACCCCAGGCCCTTGCGCTTGCAAGCAGGCACCGGAACCACTGAGCTAACTTCCCGGCCCTGTGGTGTGATGATCTTAATTCTTCTGTGTGTACACCCAGCAGGAGAAGAGCTGGGTCAAAGGGGACATCAAGTCCTAGCTTTTTTTTTGAGGCAAGGTCTTACTTTGTAATTCAGGCAGGTCCTGAGTTCAGCCTTGAATTCACAGCAATCCTCCTGCCTCTGCCTCCCAAATGCTAGAATTACAGCCCTGATCCACCAGGGCTGGCACTGTGGTATGTGGGAGTGACCGCTGGTGGGTGGTGAGTCACCACGCCCGGCGTGGTTATGTGTAGTTACCGAGGATCGAACCCAGGCCCTTGCAGTTGCAAGGCAGGCACCGGAACCACTGAGCTAAAACCCCAGCCCTGCAGCACTATTTATTAAAGAGGCTCCCTTTCTTCCCATGACGGGTGTGCGTCTTTGTCAGAGGTGAGGTGGCGTGGCATGTCTGGAGTTGTTTCTGTGTCTTCTCATCTCTCCCATGGTCCACTGGTTCTCGGGCCTGTTTTGTGCCAGTGCCATACTATTTCTATCACAATGATTTGCAGCATAGTTTCAAGAAGGGGATTGTGATACCCCCTGCCATGTTTTTCCCTGGACTTCCAATTTCTTTTCATTTTAAGCAAAATACATTTACTCAAAAAGAATTAATATCACTCATGTAACCTAAAAGCAGAACCATTTACCATAAGTTGAAAGTTATCTTACAAATAAGCACAGTGTAAAGAAAACTTAACTCATTGCTAGCTGGCTGCTGCTGCCCACCAGGTGCTGGGCTCCAGGCCAACCGTGTCTGTCGAAAAGGAAAAAAACCTGCTGGGCCTTGTGGCCCACATCTGTGATCCCAGCACTTGGGAGGCAGAGGCAGCAGGATTGCCGTGAGGCTGCCCAGATTCCAGAGTGAGACTCTGTCTCACGAAAAAAACAGAACAGAAAAGGAAAACCGGCCATTGGAACAATTCAGGGAGTCTCAGCTACAAATGCATGGAATCCAAGAGGTGGTGGAAAGGCCACCTTCTGCCACGGCCGCACCCCGTGCTTCTGTCTGTGTCGAGGACACGTCCTGTCCCCTCCGACGCCAGGTTACTCAGTGAAGCTTGTCAAGAGTAGCAAAGACGCAATAACAGGAGCCAAAGGCACTGAGGACACCGGAAGGAAGAAAGTGACCTGCTCCATGTGCTGAGATCTGCGGCTGGGGCTGGTTACAGGCTTGTGTGTGCCGCCAACGAGCTCAGCAAGGGGGACCCCCTCCCCCGGCAGCACCTGGCTTTGCTTGGCCTTGGGTTGAAGTCATTGCCCAGAAGCTGTGAGCATACGGTGCTGAGGGTGACGCAGACCGGAGCAGGAAGCGGAGGTGGAGGACCTCGCTCTGGGCGCCCCATTCGGCTGTGGATCTAACCCCGTCCTCCTCACTCTGTGGAGCACGGCGTGGCTCCGAGTTCCAAGGCGCAGAAGTGTTCGTGCAAGAGACACTCACACATGAGTTATGGGGGTGTCAGCTGCACAGGGGGAAATTCAGAAAAGCTGTCAAGGAGGTAGAAGGAGTACGATGTGTCAGCGCCAGTCAGTTCTAGCACATGCGTGTGGAGTCCACGATCTGGGCCCCTCCAGTCACTGTCCAGGTCCTTCTGAGTCCACAGTGCATGGTGACCCAGCTGCTGTGGAAGTGGGTACGGGGACACGACCCATCAGTGTTCTTTAAAAAGACATTAAAAAGAATAATAAAAATGTGTTCTTACAGGAAAAAAAATAAAGGCGTTCTCCTCTCTGGGGCTTGTGTCTTTCAACAAGTGTCTAACGCTAGCTTGGAGACGATGATCGCCATGGTGGGAACTTTGAAATGCTTTCTAGGCTGGCTGACAGTCAGCAGAGAAGACCTGGCAGGTCAGCAGGCACAGGGTGCAGAGCAGCTCGCCCGCCTGGGCCCCCGGCACTGCTGTGGAGCCGCTCCGCCCTGGCCGCCTCAGTCTCCTCATCTGTAAACTGAGACCAGAACTGCGGCTGTGGGCGTCCTCGGGTGACTCAGTGAATCCTCCTCTGCACCCAGCGGGAGGCTGGCTGGGGCCGTCCTCCTGTGCCTGTGCGTGGACAGCAGTGATTTGGAACAGGTCATGGTGCCTCTCTCCAAGGCAGGACGGACCCTATAATTAACCCACCGAGCTGCAGGGACAGTAACTGCACACAGGAGCCCGAGGCCTGACCCAGAGCAAGCGGACACCAGCGACATGCGCGTCCTCTGGCACGTGGCTGGGAAAAGAGTTTAGGCAGAAGATGCACCCAGAGGCATGTCGCTGTTGGTGTGAAGTCCCAGGGATCCAGGCACACACTGGAGGCCGTGAGAGGCGCCAGGACGCCAACGAGGAGCTGGGGCAGGAAGACTGACTTTGAGACCCTGTCTGAATGAAAAACAAAAAACAAGAACAGAACAAAGCAAAATAAAAGTTTCTAGAAAAAGATAGTGGTAAGGATTTAGATCCATTACAAAAACAAGGGCCAGGGATACAGCTCAGTGGCACTGCACCTGCCTGGCAAGCCCGAGGTCCTGAGTTAGATCCCCAGGACTACAAAACAAACAACCAAACAAACACCCTAAACCAAGCCAATCCCAGAACTCTCAGGAGAGGTCCTGCACCAAAGAAGGCAGCTCCTCTTGGCGTCCTGGCGTCTCTCGGCCTCCTTCCCAGGATGCAGGCCCCGCCCAGGCCTGCAGCCAGCAAGTCTCAGAACCCATTGTTACGTTTTAAATATGCGGTGACCTCAAAGACCCACGCATGGAGGAAGGGTCCCGCTGCACAGGGTTTAGAGGTGCCTTCGGCGGGAGCTGGTCCGGGTGAGGAATGAGGCCATGGTGCCTTTCTGAAGGGCAAAGCTTTCCCTGTCCCTTCTCTCTGCCTCTTTGTGCCTCCTGGCTGCTCTGAGGTGAGTTGCTTTCCTCTGACAGAACCTTCTGCCGCGATGTTCCTGCCTCACGAGCCGTGGAGCGGACCTACCACGGACCAAACCCCTGGAGCTGTGAGGCCCAGTGGGTCTTTCCTCCTTAAGACAGCAGGCGTCGGTCACGGTGGCAGAAAGCTGGCAAGTATACCCCAATCTCGATTCTTCTGTAGTACTTGCCAGTTTCTTTTTTTTTTTTTTTTTAGGTTTTTTTGAGACAGGGTCTCGCTTTGTGGTTCAGGCTGGCCCTGAGCTCAGCCTCAAACTCACATCACAATCCTCCTGCCTCTGCCTCCCAAGTGCTGGGATTACAGGCGTGAGCCACCACGCCCGGCACTGTGGTATGTGGTACTGGTTGCTGCTGGGTGTGGGTCTCCACACCCAGT
>PVIR01014911.1:0-22255 GCA_004026965.1 Petromus typicus | reverse complement strand
ATTGTGAGACAGGCGCCGGAACCACTGAGCTAACTCCCCGGCCCCCAGTACTTGCCAGTTTCTAAAAACGATGATGAATTAAAAAATTTAAAAATTGAATTATTTATTGGTACATTTTATATACGCACACGATCACACTCCACACTGGGAATTTGTACCAGTATATGACATGAGTGAATTCTCAGATGAACTCAGATATCTTTGCACTGTCAGCTCTGAGCCGGCCCCATCTGAAGGCTCATGCAGCAGGTGTCGCTGCTTTGTGACTTCACATGGGTCTCTGGGGACTCTGGGTCAGAGCCCGCCCAGGTCCAGGCTGGCTGCCTAAGTAACTTGTGCCAGCGGCAGCTGCCCTGGTTGCAGGCGGCTGGACCCAGTCTTCCTCACCAGGGATTAATACGTTGTGTGACAAAGGACGCTGGGTCTTGCTGGAAACACACCGTTGCCATTCAAGAAGGGTGAAGAGAGGGGCTGGGGCTGCTGAGGACACCCCCTCCCAGAGCACCAGCGGCCCAGGGAGGAGCTGTGCACAAGTCCGGGGTGGACAGCCCAGCCGGCTGCAGCGTTCAGCCGGGCCTGCTCCAGGCCCGCTCCCCTCGGCCTGGGAAGTGAGGGGCGTGGGTGCGGGCTGGAGCCCGGCAGCTGCAGCTCGCGCCCCTCTGGCTCCCACACCGACACTTCTCTCCGTGCTTCAGACAAGGAACAAATGGCGCTGTTCACGGCATGATGGGTGTAGCTGGTTACTCTTACATTAATGCTGCGGGATTTGTGGAACCTTCAGTGTATCTTCCAAGGCTATTGTTAGGAACTGGGGAAAGAGTTTTGCATTTGCCTTGACAACTATACAAATGCAAAGTGGCTTTTTATTATTAAAATTTAAACATGTCAAAGGTTAAGTGACAGTTTTTCATTCATCTGTATAGCTTCTAAAAATACCCGTACACTTTAATTTTTTTGTTTTGCCCTGGCTCTCCTTTAATTTAGAATTTTTTTGAATTTTTATTAGGACATGTTTGCGTACATAATGATTACATTCATCGTGCGGAGTTGGTGCTCGTGCATAACACATCGTAATTCTTCCTACTCCCCCTTGTATTTTATTTACTATGCACGTTGGTAATATGGAATAGCGACGTTTGCCTTTGAAGCCTGACGCGCATGTAACCATCTCCGTCATTTTCAGTCCCTCCCCTTCAGCTCCTCTTCTCCATTCTTCGCGTCTCCCAAAGTCTCCCTCCCAGTTCCTCCTCATCGGCGCTCCTTTTTCTATTCTATTCTAGTTTAGATTTCTCCTCTGAGACAAGAGGTGGCGCATTTAGTGCTCTGACTTGGGCTTATTTTGCTTCGCGAGGTGGTCGGGGCCCTTCCACCCTCCTGCAGACGAGGAGACTTCATTCTCACCGTGCAATGAAGCTCTGCATTTTCTGTTTCATTCAGCTACTCATGGGCATCCGGGCTCTTTGCAGAGCTGAGCTGTTTTGAATTGTGCCACTAAAAACGTGGGCAGGAATGTGTCACTATTGCAAGCCGACTTTAATCTTTCATGCTGCTTGAGAGAGACACAGCAGGGTCCACGGTGTGTTTATTTTCAGAATTTTTAAAAAAAATTTTTTGAGACAGGGTCTTGCTTTGTAGCTCAAGCTGATCCTGAATCACTATGTAGCCCAGACCAGCCTCGAAATCACAGCAATCCTCCTGCCTCTGCCTCCCGAGTGCTGAGATTACAGGTGTGAGCCACCATGCCCGGCACTGTGATGTGTTGTTCTGATTGCTGATGGGCATGAGTCACTATGCCCAGCACTGTTGTATGTGGTTACAGGGAATTGAACCTGGGACCTTGTGCTTGCAAGGCAAGTGCTGGAACTGCTGAGCTAAATTCTCAGCCCCCCAAAACAGTTTTGATTTTTATTTCCTTAATGTCAAAAGATGTCATACTTGTTTATCGTTCATTGGTACTTCTTTTGTCATGTACCTATTCAGTTCATTTATTCATTTTTTGACAGTCATTTGTTTTGGGGGGTTAAAGTTTTGAGTTCTTTTTATATTCTAGATATTAGTCATCTGATCCAAGAGCAGTTGGTAAAATTGTCTCCCACTCTGGGTGTCTCTGCACTCTGCTGACTGTTCCCTCTGGGTGAAGCTTTCTAAATTGATGTAATCTTATTCGTTGATTCTTGATATTATTTCTGATATTTCTGGTGATCTATTTGGGAAATCTTTGCCGGTACTTACAGCTTCAAGTGTTTCTTCTGCTATCTTCTGCAGTTTCAAAGACTGTGTTTTATGTCCAGTCCTTTGATCCATTTGGAGTTTGCTGTGGGGGCAGAGGCTGGGGCCGAGCTTCAGTCTGCAAGTGAATGCCGTTTCCCAGCACCTTGCTAAAGAGGCTGTCTTTTCCTCAACATATATTTTTGGACCTTTGTCAGAATCAGATGGCTGCAGGTGTGTGGAGTTACTCTTCTGTTTTCTGTTCAGCAGCAGCAGCAGCAGCAGCAGCGGGGCCGATTTCCTGCTTGCTGAGGCTTGTGCTGGAGCTGCTCTCGGGGCAGCAGTGAAGAGACGTGAGGTGCGGACGGGCTTTGCCCCTCCGCCGGAGACCTCTGCCTCTGGCCCCACGGAAGTGGCTGAACAGAGTGTTCTCCCTGGGCCGCCTGCCAACCGAGGGACTGCAGCTGTGCCCAGCACCTGTCACCTGCATGGTGTGTGGCCAGGTCTGCAGGGGCTGAGCCCTGGAAGCTTGGAGACAAGGTGGGCTGGGCTGGTCTCGCCCTCAGGTGTCCGAGCGGCCCCAGTGGCTGGGGCCAGGTCTGTGCGCATCAGAGCCTTCCTACCACTGAACCCCACACAGCTGAACAGGGCCCGTGGGTGTGGACACCCCACCAGCACTGCCCTGCTCTTGGCCTGCTGATTCTCCCACCTCTGCTGTGTCCTATGAGCCAGGCTGGCATCACCTCCTGACCCCAAGTGTTAGCAGCACGTCACAGTCAGCTTTCTCCTGGCCCCAGACATTAGGGTGAGTGTCCACTCTGCCCTGCAGGGCGGTGGCCCTACGTGTTGGAGTTGTGTAAAGGATGGGGACTTTCTAGGCCTTGGTGGGAGGCTGACTCAGGCAGGCCTCCCACCCTGCTTTCACCGAAGTCTTACCCCTGACTGTCCCACTGAGGCAGGAGGGAACTTGGTCAGTGTGAAGAAGTTTTGCTCCACTCATGCAACTGTGAAATAGTCCAACACATGCTTCTTTCTTTCGCTCAATTTTCCCCAAAGATGAGTGTGTGCATTTTCGAAATATTTATGAAATACTCTTCCCCCAAACTGAAGTACCACATGCAAATACTAGCAAGTAATTTCGCCACATATTCAAAAGGAAACAGACGACCTTCATGTTTCTAGCAGTTCTAGGACCAGGAGTGACACGTCCTGGCTGCGTGTGCAGTGTGCCTCTGCACCGTGCATCCAGTTCTGTTGTCATGAAGATCCAGCAGGGCAGGGATTGCCATGAGTCTTCTCCAGTGTGGACACTCGGGAGAGGCTCAGGTAACCTGCCACGTTGCCAGTGGATGTGAGGCTGTGCTGGTCCCCGACAGACGGTACAGGAGCTTTGACACTCCAGGGCCCTTGCTGATCAGGCCACATTACCCCAGATTTGTGCAAATCCGGACACGAGACAGGGAAAACTTCCAGACTAGACAAGATGCTAAACAACTTAATGCCTGGGCATTAGAAGGAGGATCTGATTTATTCTACTCATCAAACGTTTCACTGACCTAGAATGTAAGCTACTAAGTAAAGAGCGCCTCAAAGTGCTTTTGTTTCAGGGAAGCTGCTGCTGCTGCTGTCGTTACTCGGGGACGTATCTCCCTGGAAAACTGTCAGGGGGTCCAACAGCAAGCTGTGCTGAGCTGCGCTTCGCCTCTGCCTTCGCCTCTGCCTCCACATGCTGTGCCGGCTGCCTCTGTCCTGGGCCAGACACGCTTGTCCAGAGCCTTGCCTGCCGGTCCTGCTCTCTTCCCGTGCTTTCTTTTCACATGTCCCTTTGGGGAGGGGACCCGGAAGGGGAGAAAAGTACAGCCAGACTTAACAGGGTGACAGTCTGGGCCGGGGAGTTAGCTCAGTGGTTCCGGTGCCTGTCTTGCAAGCGCAAGGGCCCGGGTTCATCCCCGGAGACCACATACAATACTGGGTGTGGAGACTCACCCCAGCAGCAATCAGCACCACATACCACAGTGCCGGGCGTGGTGGCTCACGCCTGTCATCCCAGCACTCGGGAGGCAGAGGCAGGAGGATTGCTGTGGTGAGTTTGAGGCTGAGCTCAGGGCCAGCCTGAAGCACAGAGTGAGACCCTGTCTCAAAAACCGAAAAAAAACCAGGGTGACAGTCACCTGGTCTGGGCCGGGCGGCCCTGAACCCCCTCCGGGCTTGCCCTGGTTTGCTGCCCAAGCACGCTCTGAGTGCCAGTGTTTGTCCTGGAGACTTGGCGTTGCTGGGTTCCAGCGCGCCGCCTGCCGCGTCGTCTGCGTGGACTGCGCGTGCTCCACCGGCAGCGTGCGAGACCCGCCGTGAGCAGCAGCTGTGCGCACCACTGTGCGCTCTCTGTACCTCTGACGTGCACACGTGTGGAGGGGAAGGAGACTGCGGTGTGGCCCTCCCCGAACGCCCTGCCCCCGCCCCTCTGAGGTGAGTTTGCCAGGGTCTGCCCGTTCCCTTCGCTGAGCTCGGGCAGTTCACTCCGTCAGGTGTGCCAGCGTCACGCCCTTGTTCCAGGAGACCTTCAGCTGAGCAAGGACGTCAAGGGTTTTCCCTAAACTGTTGTCACCACGGGCCAGCCCTGGGAGGGCCGTCCTTCCCATTTTGGCGTTTTGTGCAACTTGGCTTCCCACTCTGGTCCTCCCTGACTCCTCGTTTGCTTGTGAGGGACCCAGCACCCCCGGCCCCCGTGCACTGGGCTCCCTGTCCGGCCCGTCCACGCTCCCGGTCCCTCTCCTGGCTGACCGGCTGTGTTCTCTGGGGGGACATGGCTCCCTCTGCCTCAGCCCCGGGGACACTTCCTCTCTGGCCCCCGCCACGCAAGCCCAGCTACACATCTCTGCTTCCAAAACGGAGGCCACATGTTTCCTGGCCACTGTCCCCCTGGGGTGCCTGGGACCGGGCTTTCCAGTGCACTGGAGTGTGTAGCAAGAGTTCATTCAGAACACAAACGTCCACGGGACAGACAGGGCGGGGAAACTCGGTACAACGGAGACAGTGGACTGGAATTCACATGAAGTGGCTTCTGAGGTCTACATTTTAAAAAGCAGGTCAACTGTGTGCTATTATTAGAAGTTCCTTCCTCACTGTTCAGAATGGAGTTTCTTTCCCACGACAGTCTGTAGTTGTGATTTTTCTCAGGAAAATGTCTCACCATTTCCAACACAGGGGACTCCTTGTCCTCTGGGCGAGTGGCGGACTCGGCACCACAGAAGGGCTCAGTTGTTTTCCTGATGTCTTTGTGCGGTACTTTGCATCGGACAGTCCTTGGCTGCGGGGTGATGCTGAGACCTTGTTAGACTTACACAGACAGAGAAACTTCGCTGGGCCCTTTTTTTCGTTTTAACTCTCACTTACGGTCCCTTATTCATCTCTTCTTGATGTTGAAGTGCATTCTCGGCAGTACTCCGCCTGCGCTCTCCTGGACTAGTCTCCATGATTTCTGAGGACTTCCTTTCAAACCCTCCTCTTCTCTGCAGCACAGTCCTCACTCTTGGACATTTTGTCTCTTCCTTTACTCTCTCTTTCCTTTTCTTTTTTTTTTTTCAGTGAGACAGAGCTCACTATATAACCCTGCTGGGCCTTGAACTCACCGTCACAGCCCCGCCTCAGCCTCCCAAGGACTGGAACTACGGGCGTGTGTGTCACCGTGCAAGGCAGCTGTGAGGCTGTGCTTTGCCCACGCTCGACTCTTGCTGGTGCCCCGGCCCAGGACATCGCGACTCCGCAGTCTCGAGCTCAGGCCTGAAGGTCCTCCGGGACCCCTTGCTCCCTGCGTCTCTTCCCCTTCGCCTCGCTCTGCGGCGCAGCCCCCGTCAGCCTCCTTCAGACAGCTCTGGCCACAGGCCTGTGGCACCTCTTTCTACAGACCAAGTTCAATCTCCCCATGCGTTTACCCCGCACCCTTCCCCCACTGCTCCGCTCTGCCCGGCCACGGCCTGCGCGGTCATCTCTCCTCCTCCTCTAGCTCCAGTTTTTCTTCAAGCTCACTAAAGTCCAAATTTAAGTTCCACCTGACTCCACTCAAAATTGCCTAACCTTGTCCCGCACTTCTGCATCTGACTTCTCCAGGGTGTGCCGTGTGCTGCCGTCTGTCATTCACTGCTCCGCCCCCAACACCAGGCCTCACAGTGCTGTGTGGGACACTGGGCTGCACCGGAGGACGGTGGGGCGGCAGGCGTCCTGACCTCGTCTCGTTTGGCCAGCAGGAAGGGAGATGGACGCTGTCTCCTCCACTCTGCATTTCCCGAGTGAATCAGTGTGCAGAGGACACACGGTTGAGGGCAGGTGATGGGGACAGTTTCTTCAGCATCGTGAAGCTCACTCGAGACCTGCAGAGCTTTTCCAGCACGTGCTGCTGTGATCACCCCAGAAACTCAAATCAGAGGCTGCACCCGTCCTTCTGGTGGTTTGTGCTACAGAAACTCCTCCATAATGTTATAAATGCTCTAGAAGGTGTTGAAGTGTTTAGTGTTCAGATTGCTTTCTGGGACAGTGTGAGAAGGCAAACTAATGAGCTTGGGTTCTTGGCAAAATTAACTTTTTTTTTCTTTTTTTTGAGATAAGGCTTCACTTTGTAGTTCAGGCTGGCTCTGAGCTCAGCCTCAAACTCACAGCAATCCTCCTGCCTCTGCCTCCCGAGTGCTGGGATTACAGGCGTAAGCCACCACACTGGGCACTGTGGTATGTGGTGCTGATTGCTGGTGGGTGTGAGACACCAGGCCCAGTACTGTATGTGGTTACCGGGGAATTGAACCCGGGCCCTTGCGCTTGCAAGACAGGTGCCGGAACCACTGAGCTAAATCCTCGGCCTGCAAAGTTAACTTTTCATTAAGCAGTTCTGTAATAACCCTCACATCACACACCCTTACACACATGCACACATTGAGGAACCTCTGGGTGCCTCCAGGTTTCCGTGATTGGCAGAGCCACAGTTGTTAGTGAGCTGTTCCCTCACCGCAGTGTGCAGAGAGAGAAACAGGACAACAGTCGAACACACGCCCAAGCTGTCCTAAAACCTGCCTCGCACGGTTCATGCTGTGGCACGAAGCCTCAGGGACTTCAGGGACGTAGCCTCCTGGTCGGGCTTTTCTCTTTCTCCGAGGACCAGCAATGTGGTCTCTCCCAGACTCTGAGCAGTTCTCCGCAGGGCAGTGACGTAGCAACGCTTCGTCAGCACACTTCCGTCCAGGGCCAGCTGCGCAAGTACAAATGGACTGCGCGGCCAGGTGAGAAAGAGTGTGAAAGAGGGCCGTCAGTAACGGAGGAGGATCACACGCCGGAGGAGAAGCTCTGATCCACTTGTAAAGGAGGACGAGAGCTGAGGGACCCCAGCGATGGAGCCTGCGGCTCCCAGGGGACAGCTGCGAGACACGCGGCACCCGGGTGAGAGCTCTGTGAGCGTCTCCCACGCCACCGAAGCTGCCTGTGACACCATCGGCTGCACTGTAAGACTGCGCAGGGTTGGAGGAGAAAGACGAGTGGGTGGAACACAAACCCACCCGGTCCAGCAACGATTCCACCGGGACACGTGCCTGGGACATCTTGTCTACCCCCAGCCTCTGTGGGAGACCAAGGACAGACACACCCAGCGGCCCCAGGCCCGGCACTGGGCGTGGGTGGATGTGGGGCACGAGGCAAGGCCAGTGCGCTGGATGCGTGTGTGGGGCAGCTGAGACCAGACAGACCGGGCAGAGCCGGGGGGTCGGGGGAGCCAGGTGCGTCCCGAGGTCGGCCGTGCCTCCCACACAGTCACCGCCACCCACAGACTCCCGTGGCCCTGCACACCCAGGTCTTGCACCCTCACTCCCTTGAGCTGTGAACATTGCTGGGAAACAGCAAGTCAGAGAACGTCACCTCCCAAAGCCCGTGACCCTCTGCTCTCCCTGGCCAGTGGCTCGGCCCAGATTCCGGCGATAGACGAGGGTCCAGGTGAGTGTTTCTCAAATGGTGTGTGTTTTTTAAGTACAGAAAAAGAATTCATGACTGGTTGCTTCTCTTCCTAGCACCACTATTTTAACCCATTTTAAACTTTGACGAGTTAAAAGAAACCAAGAGCCCTGACACCGCTTCTCCTGCAGTGGCCTTAGATCAAAAGGAGTAGCGGACGTGCTAACCAGACGCGCCCCTCGCGTGTGTTGGGGGGGGGCTGTGTATCAGCCAGCCCCGTTTTTGACAAAGAAGAACGGGCTGCTCTTGCTTCTTGCACAAAGATGTGCTGTTTCCAGAGCAAGGCGGACAAGCAGAAGAGGAAGGAGAGAAGTGAGTGAATTTGTGTTCAAGTTGGAAAAGAATTCAGATGCTGTCTAGCCAGTGACGGGCTCGTCTGTCACAAGCAACTGTGCGACTTACACCCTGAGTTCAAAATATCAGTTTATAATAGATCTTAAAATCCTACAGACTGGAACTCTCGGCGGCAAGCAAGTCGCCTAAATTTCATTTTAGGCATGGCAAGTAGGGACGGCACTCTTTTTACCCGCATTCCCGCGGTGTGTGGCCGCCGTTGTCCCCACAGGGGCCATCTGGACTTGTTTACGTTGTTCCCAACTTTCTGGGACAGAGTTCCTCTGTTAGGGCCGGAGCCGTGGAGGGCGTCTCCCTGCGGCCTGCCTCACCCCCTCTTTTTACACCACAGTTTCAGACTTAAATTAGATGAGTCAAAAATACCAAAGGAGCTGCACAATCGCGGCATCCACTAGAGCAGGCCATTGAGAATCGCTCATTTCGCCACAGTTCGACACCCACGGCGGCCTCAACCGCTGTGTCCCGGGCCTTCTGAACCTTTTCCCAACACAAACTGTCACCGAGACTGCGGCTGTTCTTCAATCGATCCTTTCCCGTCTTCCCGTCCGTTTGGTTTCTGACTGGAAGACACACTGCCAAGCGGTTTTCCTAATTTTGTGAAATGTCTAAAAAACCAGCCATGCCCCAGACAAAACCCTCTCCCACTCTACTGGAAGGGACAAAGCACGCTTGTCAGATGGACTTTACCATCTGGTTACGAAGCACAGGTTCAGAATTGTCCAGAAAGGGGGCAGCCCCTGACCTGTGAGACCTTTAGCGAGTCAGAGGGTGCACATTACCTTGCAGAGTGAAATCCAGCAGCACGTACTCGTACGCCAGGTCCGTCTTTGTTTCCACTTGCGGTCTCTTGAGAGTGGAAAAGATTTTCCCGGGACTGCTGTCCTCGGGGTCCCCGAGCTTGCGGAGCCCACACCCCATGGCAGAGACTGCAGGGGCTATGCGGCCGGGGAGGGGACAGGGGGCGGCGGGGGCGAAGGCACAGACTTGGCTGCGGTGACTTGGCGTTCGGCTAAACCGCAGACAGAAGGAAGAAGGCGCCTGGGTCCGGAGAAAGGAGCCAGGGGCTTTTCCTGTCCATTTTCCTGCCAAGCGTCTGTGCTCATGCTGCACGCGGCAGGAGCGGGTGGGATGGAGCTGCGACCCGGTGCCACGTCGGTCCCGGTCCCGGAGGGCAGCGCCCGGCCCTGCGTGCCGGGAGGGAGGCGGCGGATCCACAAGTGGGAGCTGCTCCTTCTCCTGCGCTGTGTCCCTGTCCCCTCCTCCTGGCAGCCACGGGACGCAGGAGGGAGGGGGGAAGGAGGGAGGAGGGGGGCTGAGCAGAGCGATTCTCAGTGAGGATGGAAATCAAAGTCGTTCCAAAAAGTCAGCCCCATCAGGAGCCGCTCAGAGGCGGAAGGAGAAGAGCAAAGTAAACAAACAGCGCAACGACCACCCCCTTGACTCTTCGGGTAACCCTTGAAAATTTCTTTCCACACAATTTCTTTTTTTTTTTTTAATGGAAAAATCTCTCAAAATACAAATTTTGTTTTTTGAGACAGGGTCTCACTTTGTAGTTCAGGCTGGCCCTGAGTTCAGCCTCAAATGCACAGCAATCCTCCTGCCTCTGCCTCCCGAGTGCGGGGATTACAGGCGTGAGCCACCACGTAGGGTACTGTGGGTCATCATACCTGGCATTGTTGTATGCGGTTACTGGGATCAAACCTGGACCTTGCACTGGCAAGGCAGGCGCTGGAACCACCGAGCTAACTCGCTATCCCCCAAATACAAGTCTTATGCTGACGGAAACCACCAAGTCTGAAGATTGCTGTGATGCCTCATGTGTACGACGACATTACCAGGTCCTCTTGGATGTCTGTTTCATAAGCACAGGACGCTGGTGGGGTTTTAAAGCTGGGATTAATGACTCGATAGTGTCTGAAATGGAAGTTCCCCTTTCACCACACAATAATCCTAAAATTACTACCTCTTAACATGTGGATCATAAAATGGCCTTTTCTATATGGAAACATTAATCAGAGAGTAAGGGTAAAGCAACATTAGAGCACTGTTGAAATATTTTTGCAAATGTCACTTTTCTTGTGACGCTAGGGATTGAGCACAGCGCTCGGCTCTGTTAGAGAGAGATGGTATACGCAAGCTATTTAACCTATTATTTAGCAATTGTTTGATTTAAAATTCTTTCTTAGGAAGGAATAAAATGTTACAACCAGAAAAAAGAGAGCTGGCCCTGAGAGACAGCTGCCAGTGTCTTAGTGCAAAACGGGGATCCCGCAAGAGCGGCTGGTACAAGGCCCCGGCCAGCGGAAGACACCGCCCAGCGATGCAGCGGAAGACAGGAAGACACCGCCCAGCGACCCACCGCACACCCAGGCCCCCAGCCAGCGAGCGAGTGCGGCGGAGGGACTCACCCGTCCTCAGGTCCTCGGGGCTGCCCTTCGCCGAGGCAGGAACGCTTCCCCCACGTTCTCACATTCGGGGCCCTCAGGGCGCTCTGGACTCCGGAGCTCAGGGGGCAGCCTGCCTGGGTGCACACTGCCTCTGCCCACTGCAGGCCTGACTGACGGCTAGCGGACGGTGCTCACCTGCACGTCTGCCCCAGCGGCCCAGGGAAACGACACCAGGGCCAGCGGGAGGCACCGTGCACCTGATCGCGTGCATCGTGGGTTACTTTTGATTTTCTGAGATGGAGTCTGGCAATGCAGGGAAGACTGGCCTCGGACTCAGTACGTCACCCAAGCTGCCCTTGAGCTACTTGTGATCCTCGTCCCTCAGCCTCCCAAGGGCTGGGATGATAAGTGAGTCCATGCCTTGAGCAGGCAAGATCTGCCACCATGCCGAGGATTTACAAAGGAAACCCTGATCGCAGTCGGGAGACATCCCAGGGTCTTCCCGGCCGCACTGACGTGCGGGTTGAAACTCTCACTGAGTGGACTGTGTCGTGTGTAGACCCTGATTGTCACCACCTCTTCTTTCTGGCTCTCCTTCAGTATTTACTTCTCAGAACTAGTTTGTTCTGCCTCATGTTAGGCAAAGGCTCTGCTATGCCCAGCATTTTAATTTTATTTTTTAATTCTTGAGACTGGGTCTTGCCAAGTTGTCCAGGCTGGCTTCAAACTTGAGATCTTCCTGCTTCAGCCTCCTGTGTAGGTGGGATTAGAAGCCTGCACACTGTGCCCAGCCGCAGAAGTGTTTTAAACAGGCTGGTGGTGAGCAGAGTGGGGTGAATGTGGCTGTTGGGACCCCAGACCGACCGAGCCCCAGGACCATATCCCTTTGCACCAGCTGCTTCTCACGCCCCTTTTGTGGGTCACTGTGTGGTTGGTCACCAGTGCCTGCTGCGGGGGCTGGAAGGCTGTCGATCCATTCTTTGTCAGCGTGGTATGTTTCCACTGTCCTGAGTGGTCCAGGCCTCAGTGAGGGCCACTGCAGTGACGTGCACGGCTGTGCCCCAGGCCCTCCAGTGAGACTGTGAACTTCAGAGACAGAATTTGTAAATTTTAAGAAGTTATGTGTGTCCATCCTTATCTGTGGTGCCTGCAAGAGCCTGTCCGGGTAGGCTAGGTGGGGGGCACAGCTGTCCTGTCTCCCTCCTGCCCTGAGTCCTCCCTTCCGCTGGAGCCCACGCAGACCCGGCTCCCCTGAGAGAGAGGCCGGCTGGACACCACCGTGGCTCAGCGAGTCTCTAACTTTAGTAAAGCAAGCTGTACTCGCGTCAGCCCACAGTCTAGTGATCACGTGCGCAATTTGCCTTCCTAAATCCCCGTGATAAAATCTCATCTGACCTCAGCCTCGT
Source organism: Petromus typicus (assembly GCA_004026965.1). Classification (NCBI taxonomy): domain Eukaryota; kingdom Metazoa; phylum Chordata; class Mammalia; order Rodentia; family Petromuridae; genus Petromus; species Petromus typicus. The sequence goes on along the minus strand of PVIR01014911.1, from coordinate 9,915 downwards.
GTAAGCCACATGTTCATTTCCCGGGTGGCACACACCAGCCAGTGAGGCGTGGAAGTACCACGCCTGCACTACCACTCAAGAGTCCTTCCTCTGATTTTGTTTGTGTTTTTGAGACAGGGTCTCACTGTGTAGCCGAGACTGACCTTGACCTGGCCGTGACCTCCTGCCACAGGCTCCTGAGGTCTGGGTTTCTAAGTGTGCACCACCACACCTCACCAGACATCTTTCTTGTTAGTATTCCCTGAACAGTATGGTACAAAGCCACACACACGGCACTTGTGAGGGCTGGGGTTGTGGGGAGAGTCTGTGGGCTCTGAGCATCCGGGTGCCCCATTGTGTACTGCAGGGGCTGGGCACCCTTGACATCGGTGCCTGTGAGTTCCTGGGGCACCGCAGCTGGTATTTCCCTGCATTCAAATAATGCTCAGCAAGAACACTGTTGTTTTTTAAGCGGAACTCCAGCAGCACCAGTGAGCTACATTTCCCAGCCCAAATGTTGTGGTTATTTTCAAATTTTTACTGTGAAGATTTTTGTGAAGACTGCTTTCCTTCCACTTTGGATAATTTCCTAAACAGAATTCAAAATGGTCAAATGGTAAACAAGGGAACCTACTGGAGAGAGAGGAGCAGAGAAGATGTGTCCTCTTTATTTCTGTCTTCGTCAGTCTGTGTGCGAGGAGCAGAGCGCCCAGCAGCCCTCAGGACTTCCTGGGAAGTGTGCCCCGAGGACGCTGCTCACACCAGCACTGACTGACCAGCCTGTCTGGGGTGCTCACCTGGGTGTCTTAAGATCTTGTTGGCACCACACACCTTGCATCTTCAGTGCCTGCGGATTTTGGGACAAACACTTTCACTCCAAGGTTTTTCCATCTTCCTTTCGTAATTGTGCTGCGACGCCGACACTCAACCTCCCTTTTGTCTGTACCGAAGTTTGACTGCCCCCAAAACCCCCTGCGATCTACTTGTGTAGTCCACTTCGACTTCTGTTAATTTTGGCCCCTCTGGCAGCTCTAACAGAAAAGGTAAGACATGAATCTAAGTTTCCCACTTGGAGAGCCGCGTTTCCAAACATAACTGCTTCTTTTCTCTTGGCACATTTTAGACATCCATGATGATCACGTTCATCATGAGGATTCCCACCTGCACGTGGCGTGTCTAGCTGCTCCTCCCTCCCTTCACCCCCCTTCCCTCATTTATAGAAGTTTTGCTTCCATTTTTCCCTCTATTTTCTTTTCTCGCCCCTTCCTGTCTATTTCTTGGTTCCTTTCTCATTGGAACATTTTCTTCCCACTTCCCAACATCTGGTATACACCTTCGTCCTTATACACTTTCAGTTTCTCACACCAGAGAAGCTCTGTGGTGTGGCTGGATTTTAATATAATTTAATCATGAGTGTCTAATTTATTTCACTTAAGAGTGTGGTCTCAAGGTTCATCCATTTAGCTAGAAATGTCTCAAGCTTATCCTTTTTTAGGGCAGAAAAGTTACTCTATTTGTAAGAAAAAAACTCACACCACATCTTCATGCATTTATCGGTAGATGGACATTTGGGCTGTTTCCAAGATTTAGCTATTTCAAACTGTATGTCTTTACTGTGTGATGTGAAGCTTTTAATTCTCTCAGGAAGATACTGAGAAAGGGAACAGCAGGGTCAAGTGGACTCTCTAGTCCTCTTTGTTTTGAGGACTCTCCTCACTGATCACCCCAGTGGCTGCACAGTCTCCACTCCCACCCACGGTGGAGGAGGGTTCCTTCCTCCCCATACCTGCCAGCATGTTTTTGGTTGGTTTCTTGATAGGAGCCATTCTTTCTGGAGTGGAATCTCAGTGTTGTTTTAATTTTCATCTCTTGAGTGACCAGTAATCCTAAACATTTTCATATATTTATTTGCTGCTTCTACTTCTTTATCTGAGAAGTGTCCGTTCATCTCAAATGAGCATTTTTCTCACTGGGTCTTTAAGTTTGGGAGGTCAGATTTTTTGAGTTCTTTGTATATTCTAGGTCTTAGTTCTTTGTCTGAGGAATAGCTTTTTTATCATACTGTGGGTTGTGTCTTCACTGTTGGTGGGAACCGTAATAGTTTCCACTGGGCATCTTTGACCAATGATAACTCCCTGGGATTGCAATTAGGATAAATTTCAGGAATAAAATGTCTTCCACACCAGCCATTTTTTCTGGACTGACCCACACTTGTGTGGTGCCCACCACAGATTTCAGGGACTGCTTTCAGTTCTGTATCTGAAGTGGGATTTCCCAGACAGGCTGGACGTGCTGGAAATGAACCAGCAATACTTGTCTACATGGCGTGCTGCACTGAGGTGGCCAGCAGCCCTGCTGTGCCTCAGTGGGGACTCACATGGCCCTCGGGTGAATGAGTGAGCCGCATGAAAATGGGTCTCTGATGGCCACTAGGTAAGACTGCATCGCCTGAGTTCACCAAATTTTTCAAGCATCTCAGAGATCGTTATATACCACCCAACTCATTCCCTAATAAGGAATGTTTTTAACAGTGATTTTAAAATCTAACTATTGTGTTATGCTCAAAGTAGATTCTACCAAATTGTAAGTATTTATGGAATATCTGATAAATGTGTAAAATGCAGTACAGACCCAAAGACAATCACAAACCACCTTTTATCCTCTGGAGAATTCACAAGCTAGCAGACTAGTGCTATTCATGTGCTGCTAATGTGATAGTTCTCAAAAGTTATGACTCATTGAAAGCACTGCTTGTTAAAAAAGCAGTTCTTTCTCTAGAAATCAGAAACATCCTTTGTTCTGGTCTAAATAGAAGTATTCCCCAAAGACACCTGGACTGAGGTGCTCACTGATGAGCCCTGGCCACCCATGCTGTCCTGAGGTGGGTCTGGGGCAGGATGCAGGTCCCAGGAGCCTTTGCAGGTGGCCCCTTCCTCCAGGGCCCCTTCCCTGTCTCCGGACTTCCTGGCTGCCAGCAGGCGAGCAGTTTCCTCTGCCTCGGAGTCAGCAGACTATGTGCCCAAACCCATGAAGCAGAGAATCAGAAGAAACTTTTAGCCTTTCAGTTCATATGTTAGGTATCTTGTGTCAGCAAAAAAACAGTAATGAATATGCTCTTCATACACTTAACAGCTTTATAGTCCAAGATTTATGTTTTGACTTATTTGTTTTATATTCTGGCTAAACAGCATCCACCACACACTGAAACTTTTTTTTTTTTTAAGGTTTTTTGAGACAGGGTCTCACTTTTGTGGTTCAGGCTGGCCCTGAGCTCAGCCTCCAACTCACATCACAATCCTCCTGCCTCTGCCTCCCGAGTGCTGGGATTACAGGCGTGAGCCACCACGCCCAGCACTGTGGTATGTGGTACTGGTTGCTGCTGGGTGTGGGTCTCCACACTCAGTATTGTTATGTGGTCACCGGGGAATCGAAGAACCCGGGCCCCTGCGCTTGCAAGACAGGCGCCGGAACCACTGAGCTAACTCCCCGGCCCCACACTGAAACTTTTTATGACTGTAAATTTGCAGTGTCCAGCAGCTACGGTATGCCTTTTCCCTTCTTTGATGTTGAGGCTGAACCTGGACCTTGCGCATGCTCAGCACATGTCCTTCCACTGCGGTGCCCCAGCCCAGCAGCCCTCTTTCTTTTGTTTACTCTTCTCCATCAGTGCTTTCTGGGCTGTGAGGGCACAGCGCTCTTGCTCTAAGGCCGTGTGAGCCTGGGGAAGAGAGGGCATCTGATCACGAAGTGGGGGCTGGCAGCCAGGACTCTGGGCCAGGAGGTTTCTGCTTGAAGCCAGCTGACCATTGCCATAAACTTTTGAAAACCTGCTTTCTGTTGTGGATGTTGGACACTGCACTCCAGCAGCAGGAAGCAGGCTGAGACAAATATCACGTCTTCGATGACCCAGCAACTTCATTCTCCAGCATACATCCAAGAAAAATTTGAGCATATAAATCCAGGAGACATGGAGAAACAAGTTAATAGAGTACTGTTCTTAAGGAGCAAAGAACATGAGCCACTGCTTTCAAGGAGTTTTGTTCTATCAGGATGGAAAAAATGGAGTGGGGTAGAGAACTTCTTTCCCAAGGTGGGAGAGAAATTGCGCTTACATACTGTAGCTCTGACTCCGTGGAACGCAGAGAGCGGCAGGGGAGGGAGGACTGCGGAGAGCCCAACACTTGTCTCAGTCTGGACGGCGTGTAGTATGTATGACTTTTAAGGCTCTGTTTTTTTCTGCCCTCCCTGAACTGCTGTATCAAGCAGGGGACAGCCACTAATACCCAGGGGATATTTGTTTTCTTTTTGTGCCGACTGTTTAGATCCCAACTGGTCCACCTTCCAAGTTACCACAAAAGTCATATCAACTGGCCACGTGCCCCTATTCATGTTCTACTCAGCAGTAAATTGGGGGAGCTGCGGTCATACGCAACAACATGGATGAATATTGGTAACAAAATGCTGAACAAAAAAGGGTAAGTCAAAGGAAAACACCTCGAGTGTTATATTCTTTTTAAGAATGTTCAAATAGGGGTCGGGGAGTTAGCTCAGTGGTTCCGGCGCCTGTCTCGCAAGCGCAAGGACCCGGGTTCGATTCCCCGGTAACCACATAACAATACTGGGTGTGGAGACCCACACCCAGCAGCAACCAGCACCACATACCACAGTGCCGGGCATGGTGGCTCACGCCTGTAATCCCAGCACTCGGGAGGCAGAGGCAGGAGGATTGCTGTGATGTGAGTTTGAGGCTGAGCTCAGGGCCAGCCTGAACCACAAAGCGAGACCCTGTCTCAAAAAAACCTAAAAAAAAAAAACAAAACAACAAACACTGGGCCTGATGAAGTCTAGATTGACCTCAGTCACCCCTGCAGGTGACCAGAGACCTCTGGACTCACCACTTCCTATGAGATTCCTTGTTCTTTCCATGCATGCTGGTCACATGATGTGTTTCCCAACTAAGACATTATTACATGACTGTACTTACAACCTTATTGGATGATTAAGGCTGTGGCCCATGTTGTACCCACATGGGATTCACTCTATAAAACTTCTCTAAAAGAAGGGTCCCCAGGATACCCACCGAGAACCCTTCCTGCCCCTCAGAAGCTTTCCGATCAAAAAATATCTTCCTACCTACATTCTCCACTGTTCTTAGAATTCATTCTGCAATTTTTGGAGAACAAGAGGTTGGCATATCACAGCTGGAAGATATAGTATTTCGTATTGCATCTCTGGTATTACTTCCTGCGTCAAGATGTAACAAGGACACGTGTTCCAAGATACACAAGTATGAAATTCAGGCCAGTGGTCACCTATGGGATGCAGACGGGCTGAGAAAACCAGCACACAGACCTGAATCACATTCATCTCTCTGTTCAGAGGTTCTTAAACTTCAGCACGCCTCAGAGTCATCCGGAGAGCTGCTCAGCTTAGATTCTGGGGCCGACCTCAGAGCTTCTGCTTCAGTGGACAGCACGTGGGATCTAAGAATGTGCATTTCTCTCAGCTCCAGGTGCTGCACATGTGTTCTGGGAACCATACTTAGAGAACTTCCACTCGTACCAAGGCTGGGTTGTGGGTTCACGAGGCTCCATCCCATCTTATTATTAAACGCATGCACACACTACCATTTTATTTATTTTTTGGCAGGGATGACAATTGTAGACCAAAAGTGAGGGTGTGTTATGAACCAGGGTTAATAGTAATCCATTTCTGAGCTCCTGAGTTCTCTCCCCTCAGAAGTCAGGGTCCCGTTCCTAAAAGCAAACTTAAAAGACAGTTCTGTGGGGCTGGGGAGTTAGCTCAGTGGTTCCGGCGCCTGTCTTGCAAGCGCAAGGACCCGGGTTCGATTCCCCGGTAACCACATAACAATACTGGGTGTGGAGACCCAGCAGCAACCAGTACCACATACTGTAGTGCCGGGCGTGGTGGCTCACGCCTGTAATCCCAGCACTCGGGAGGCAGAGGCAGGAGGATTGTGATGTGAGTTTGAGGCTGAGCTCAGGGCCAGCCTGACCCACAAAGCGAGACCCTGTCTCAAAAAACCTTAAAAAAAAAAAAAAGAAAAAGACAGTTCTGGAAGAATTTCAAGACCATTAAAGAGAAAGCAAGAAAGAAAAAAAGAACATGATTGTAGGATGTTTGGGAACACGCTTGCAATCCCAGCATTATGGAAGATTGATGCTGAAGGATTACAAGTTACAACACAGCCTGGGCAATTTAGCGACTTAGTGGGATCCTGATTTAAAAAAAAAAAAAATTGTGTGTGTGTGTGTGTGTGTGTGTGTGTGTGTGCGTGCGTGTGCGTGCGTGAGAGCGCGTCCGCGTGGCTTTTGGGGGGTCGTATTGTGGAACAAGCCCAGGGCCTCTGTACTAAGCTATGCCTTTTATACAGTTTCATATTCTGAGGTATACTAATTTGTTAAATTGCCCAGGATGGGCCAAACTTGCAATCGTTCTTTCTCACTCTGGCAGAGTGCTGGGATTACTTATGTATGCCACTACTTTTGGTTTTACTGCTTTTGAGAAATGTCCATGAAAATTAATTCTCCGTATGTGCACACCAACAATGGATTACTTTTCACCTCCTTGAATGTTAAGAACCTTTGGCAAGGACTTGGCAGATCACTAATCTTATCTCGTGGGGATTCAGCCCAAATTGTGTTCACATAAAAGACTGCTCCTTTCTCCATTCTCAGCCTTCCCTTAAGTTTTCTTCCTCCCTGCCCGATCTAGTTGAGATAACATGCATATGTGGAAGATATACGCTATGTCGCGCAGCGTGCAGTCCACTAACTGAATTCTAAGACCTGATTACCACACTAGTGCCCAGAGGCAGCAGCACGGAAAGGAAAATACAGGCAAGCGATCACAATTCCGGGCGGAAGCGCTTCTTGGCAGCTCTCTCCAGCCTCCCCTAGGTCGTCCCCTAGGACTTCCGCCAGCAGTCAGTGCGCGGCCGGAAGCAGCGAAGGAAAGGGCCGGAAGCCGACGCCCAGTAGAATTCCATTGGTTGCCGTGGCGGAAGCGGAGCGTGCTGCTGGCGCATGCGCCGCTCCCACGTGCTTCCGGAATGCCGTGTTCCCCACTGCAGCCGGTCCCGGTAATGCTGCGGACCACTCTCCGGGGGCTGGGGCGCTCGGGGTCCCCTAGGATCCCTCTCTTGGGGGACCCCGGAGCTCGCCGTTACAGCTTGGGTGCTCCGAGTGTCCGCGAGGACGCGGGCCACGCGCGCGCTTACTTCACTACACCCATCTTCTACGCAAACGCGGCACCGCACATCGGCCACCTGTACTCGGCGCTGCTGGCCGACGCCCTGTGCCGCCACCGCGGCCTGCAGGCTCCCGGCGCCGCCGCCCCGCGCCTCTCCACCGGCACGGACGAGCACGGGCTGAAGATCCAGCAGGCGGCGGCCGCCGCGGGCGTGGCCCCGCGCGCGCTCTGCGACCGCGTCTCCGCGCAGTTCCACAGGCTGTTCCGGGACGCGGGCGTTGCTGCCACTGACTTCATCCGCACCACCGAAGCGCGGCACAGGGCGACCGTGCAGCACTTTTGGGGCGTCCTGGCGGCCCGGGGTCTGCTGTACAAGGGCCTCTATGAGGGCTGGTACTGCGCCTCCGACGAGTGCTTCTTGCCCGACTCCAAGGTCATCCAGCAGCCAGGCCCGGCGGGGGAGTTGTGCCCTGTGTCCCTTGAGAGCGGGCACCCTGTCTCCTGGACCAAAGAGGAAAACTACATTTTCAGGCTGTCCCAGTTCCGGGAGCCGCTCCGGCGGTGGCTGCAAAGCAACCCGCGGGCGATCGTTCCTGAACCTTTCCATCGCGTAGTCCTTCGGTGGCTGGAGGAGGAGCTGCTTGACCTCTCCGTCTCTCGCAGGAGCAGCCACTTGCACTGGGGCATTCCGGTTCCCGGGGACGATTCCCAGACTATCTACGTGTGGGTGGATGCGCTGGTGAACTACCTCACCGTCATTGGCTACCCAAACGCCGAGTTCAGATCTTGGTGGCCGGCCGCATCCCATATTATAGGTAAGGACATCCTTAAATTCCACGCCATCTATTGGCCTGCCCTTCTTCTCGGGGCCGGACTGAGCCCTCCACATCGCATTTACGTCCACTCCCACTGGACCGTGTGTGGCCAGAAGATGTCCAAGAGCCTGGGCAACGTGGTGGATCCCCTGGCTTGTCTCGACCGGTACACTGTGGATGGCTTCCGCTACTTTCTCCTTCGGCAGGGCGTTCCCCACTGGGACTGTGACTACTACGACGAGAAGGTGGTTAAGCTGCTGGACTCTGAGCTGGCGGACGCCCTGGGAGGCCTTTTGAACCGGTGCACTGCCAGCCGAATCAATCCTTCTGGGACCTACCCAGCTTTCTGTACCGCTTGCTTCCCCAGTGAGCCAGGGGCGCAGGGGCTGTCAGTTCGCGCCCAGGCTGAGGACTATGCTCTTGTGAGTGCGGTGGCTGCCTTGCCCAAGCAGGTAGCGGAGTACTATGATAACTTTCAAATCTATAAGGCCCTGGAGGCAGTGTCCACCTGCGTTCGGGAGACTAATGGTTTTGTCCAGCGGCACGCACCGTGGAGGTTGAGTTGGGAGAGCCCGGTGGACGCTCCCTGGCTGGGCACTGTGCTTCATGTGGCCTTGGAGTGCTTGCGAGTCTTTGGCACTTTGCTTCAGCCAGTTACCCCGAACCTAGCAGATAAGCTGCTGTCCAGGTTGGGCATTTCTCCTGCAGAGAGGGTCATTGGAGAGCTCCATTTCCTCCCTCGATTCTATGGACACCAGTGCCCTTTTGAAGGGAGGAGGCTAGGTCCGGAAACTGGGCTTTTGTTTCCAAGACTGGACCAGTCTAGGGCTCGGATGGTGAAAGCTCACGGGACCTAGAGACTCACTTGATATTGATTTGGAGTAAAACTGCAAATGTGATATTTTTTCTTTTCAGGGAAGTTACACTAGTTTTTTTTTGTTTTGTTTTGTTTTTTGCGGTACTGGGGATAGAACTCAGGGCCCTGTGCTTGCAGTGTAGGTGGCATACCACTTGAGCTAAACCCCCAGACCTAGACTAGTGTTTTTAAAAATGTTGCATCAAATGAACATAAGCTGTGTGTTTCCCTGTGACAAGGCCTTTTCTGACCAGTAACCACTGTGGTTTTGTCCAGTGTTACATCTAAAATGTCTCCAGGAAAGATGGGTGGAAGATAGTTGCTGGTACTATGCCTCTCATTGGACCCCCTCCCCATCTAGTTATTTGTGCAATCTACCTCTTAGGTGTCTGCCTCTCTGGCTAGTTAGTACAGTGACATCTTTGAAGGGTCTCCCGTTAAAAAGAGATTCCTTAAGGGCCGGGAAGTTAGCTCAGTGGTTCCGGCGCCTGTCTTGCAAGCGCAAGGGCCTGGGTTCGATTCCCCGGTAACCACATAACAATACTGGGTGTGGAGACTGACGCCCAGCAGCAACCAGTACCACATACCACAGTGCCGGGCGTGGTGGCTCACGCTTGTCATCCCAGCACTCGGGAGGCAGAGGCAGGCGGATTGCTGTGATGTGAGTTTGAGGCTGAGCTCAGGGCCCGCCTGAACCACAAAAAGCGAGACCTTGTCTCAAAACACCAAAAAAAAAAAAAAGAGATTCCTTAAACGTTAATGTCCTAGACGAGATGAGTTTTGCTCGTGTTCATCCCTATTTAAATTCCTACAGTCAGGACTCCCTATCTTGTAAGTCCAACGTTACAACATTACATTAACATTGCATGTCAGTTAGGATGTGTGTAGTCTCACACATTTCATTAAGATCAAAGTTTCAGAACACTTACAATAAATTAGTTTTCTGCTTTCTGATCGCTTAGATCTTTCACTTTTTATTTTAAGGAATAACAACCACTTGTGTAAATGGCAATAAAATAGAATTCTGTTTACAAAGAAATGACATTTACTAAT
>PVIR01014910.1:0-39571 GCA_004026965.1 Petromus typicus | reverse complement strand
AGTATTCCATTTAAATAGAAAAATCACATCTTCTTTATCCAGTCTCCAGTTGATGAGCATTTGGGTTGTTTCCAAGATTTAGCTATCACAAACTGAGCTGCTATAAACATGGGTGCACCTATGTGGTTTGATATTAATTTTTTTTTTTTTTTTTAGGTTTTTTGAGACAGGGTCTCGCTTTGTGGTTCAGGCTGGCCCTCAGCTCAGCCTCCAACTCACATCACAATCCTCCTGCCTCTGCCTCCCGAGTGCTGGGATTACAGGCGTGAGCCACCACGCCAGGCACTGTGGTATGTGGTACTGGTTGCTGCTGGGTGTGGGTCTCCACACCCAGTATTGTTATGTGGTTACCGGGGAATTGAACCCGGGCCCTTGCGCTTGCAAGACAGGCGCTAGAACCACTGAGCTAACTCCCCGGCCTGCCCTTGCTTTAGTTTTGGCCACATAGCCATAAGATTTCACTGGGGTACAGGAATGAATGACATACTCTGCCTCTGACACCCCAGCATGGCCCCAAAGAGCCTCCATCCTTTGCTTTAGCCCCAGGGACACTGGTGTCTTCTCCAGGTGCCTTCACCTCCTAAAACAAGGGCTCCCTCACCTCCTGCGGGTTCCTCAGCGTCTGCGCTGCAGAGCAGGCTACAGGCTTCTGCCGGGCCTGCTACTGTCTCCTCTCACTGCCAGGCTGCACAGAGGGTAGTCCCTGGACTCTGCTGACTCCAGCCCATCACATTTTCCTGGAGCAGTAGCTGAAATCTCCTGCACAAACACTGCAAGCTCCTCTCTGGGTCAAGACACAAAATGTAGGTTTAGGTTTTTGTTTGTTTGTGTTTTTTGAGACAGGGTCTCACTTTGTAGTGCAGGCTGGTCCTGAGCTCACTATGTATCCCAGGCCAGCCTTGAACTCAGAGCAGTCCTCCTGCCTTGCCTCCTGAGTGCTAGGATGACAGGCGCGAGTCACCATGCCTGGAAATTGTGATACAGGACCGGGGATTGAACTTCGGACCTTGTGCTTGCAGATGCCAGAACCACTGTGCTAAATCCCTAGCCTGCAAAATTGTTTTTAAACATGTTCTATTTGTTGTCCTCTTCTAATATCCTGCTCCTTTGAAATTGAATCAACCTTTTTGTTGTGGGGAGGTGTCGGGTTTAAACCCAGGACCTTAGTTTGCTTCATGGACTCTGCCACTGAACTATATTCCCAGCCTGTGATTGACAGTTTTGTTTGTTTATTTTGGGGTTTTTTGGAGACAAGGTCTTGCTATGTAGTTCAGGCTGGCCTTGAATTTGCAGCAAGCATCCAGCCTCAGCCTCCCAAGTGCTGGGATTATAGATGCGTGACATCATGCTTAGCTATTGACAGTTTTTATAAAGTATAACACATAATGTGATGGGGGTTGTAGTAAAATTGCATTGTGGATTACACTCTACACTGATAAAGTCTGTGGAGAGCTCAGCATGATAAAATGCAGGAAAAGCCATCAAATTATTATACCCATGAAACTTGATTCCTCCCAATAAAGTTAGTTACTTTTTTTTTTTTTCAATTTCCAAATATAAGGGCTGGGGATTTAGCTCAGTGGTTCCAGTGCCTGTCTCACAGGTGCAAGGTTTCAAGTTCGATCCCTGGTACCAAATAAAAAATAAAATAAGTAAATTTCCAAATATATACTCTTATGTATCATAATGGAAGAAAATGGAACTTAGCCAAAATGCCTAATACTGTATACATAGTTTCAAAATTTGTGATACATCCATATAATAGGATATTTCATGTTCACAACAAAAGCCAGAGAGAGGCTAGGAAAGAATCATGGAAAAGATTCATAATTAAAATGAACAACAGCAGAATACAAACTGGCAAACATGTCATCTTTCTTTCTTTGATTTTTTTTTTTTTGAGACAGGGGCTCGCTACGCTGCCCTTAAACTCACTAAATAGCCCAGGCTGGCCTTGAACTTGGCATCCTGCCAGCTCAGCCTCCTGAGGGCTGGGACTAGAGGCATGTGTCAACAAGCCCAATGGCCTGTTTGTAGCTATAGTGTGTGAATGTGGGAAATAAAATGTCTATATGGTAAAAAAAAAAAAATAGTGCTGAAATGATGGATTATAAATGGGTTTTAATTTTCAAAATTCATTTGCCTTTTCAATAACAATGCCCAAATAGAAACTTCAAGATGGAAAGAATGGGGGAAAAAATACCTCCAAGCTTGAGTGGCTTGAATGAAGAGGAGAGGAGAAAGCCCAGATATTATCTGTGTGTGTGTGTGTGTGTGTGTGTGTGTGTGTGTGTGTGTGTACCAAGGATTGAACTCAGGACTTTGCACTTGCCAGGCAGGCGCACAGCCGCACTGAGCTACATCCTGGACCCTCAGATATTATATTACAATGTAAAATGCTTTTTTCTTAGCCCTAGAAACCAGAAAAACCCTAAGTCACAATTCTGTTGAGTAAGTCCAAGAGGGGCGCCTTTTCTCTCACTTTTCCCATCCTTGGTTAATGAGGTGGCTGCAAGAATCTACTGTTCATCTGAATATCTGGGCCGTCTTTTCATTGTACTTTTCACAATGACTTCTTGGGAAAAGCTGCGTCTATCTCTGGTGCAACCTTAGAAGTCTTAGTACACTTAACACTTTCCCTCCAACTGTATGGAGTCTGGGAACTTTAATTTTTCCAGTGCATGGAATAGACCTTGGGGGACCTCTCCTTACCCCTCCTCCATTTACAAAACTGTTGAAGCACTGAGCTGAGGATGTAGCTCGGTGGAATCCTGGCTTCACCTCCAGCTTGGAAGGGAGAAAAATACAATAGTTTAAAGCCACGCCTGGGATACAAAACTGTAAACCCAGCATATAAGAGGCCGAGGCAGGATGATTACCAGTTCCAGGCCAGCCTGGGCTGCATTTAATAAGGTCAAGGCCACCCCGAGATACATAGCAAGACCCTGTCTCAGTCATTCAATCAAGGAAGATCTGTGGTAAATGGAGCTCTGGGAGTTTCCCTAGGAATTTTCTCTGCTTGGATGTTTAAATGTTGGAGCTTTTCTGTTGAAGTGGGAAGGGGAGGGAAGTTGGGGCGGGAACAAGGTGACAGCTTGGAAAATGTGCTCTTTTATATTTTTATTTTTTTAGGTTTTTTGAGACAGGGTCTCGCTTTTGTAGTTCAGGCTGGTCCTGAGCTCAGCCTCCAACTCACATCACAGCAATCCTCCTGCCTCTGCCTCCCGAGCGCTGGGATTACAGGCGTGAACCACCATGCCCGGCACTGTGGTATGTGGTACTGATTGCTGCTGGGTGTGAGTCTCCACGCCCAGTATTGTATGTGGTTACTGGGGATCGAACCCAGGTCCTTGCGCTGGCAAGACAGGTGCCAGAACCACTGAGCTAAATCCCCGGCCCGAAATGTGCTCTTTCTTACCATCTGCCACCATGAGTTCCAGGATCAGCTCCAAGATGGGCTTGTTGTGTTGCAGGGCCTTGGTTCATCATCTGGAAGAAGAGTGAGCATTCCTCCTGCATTTCTTCCCAAAGGTTGCCTGGAGGGCAAGGTAGACCAAGTGCTTATTGATGCCTGTCCTGCTCTTTCTTTGAGGAAGGCTAAGCTTTCTCTCCATGCTCCACACGCGGCCCCAGAACCATCCATGATTTCTAACATAATAAGGGGCTGGAGATGGAAGTGAAAGAAGTCAGAACAGAGCTGTGTGTGTGAGAAGCAGGCAGAGTGCCTTGTCCTTGTGCTTTGTGTATCTCTGCGTGTGTGTCATTTACTTATTTATTAATCAGTGGTACCGGGCCTTGAACCTGAGGCCTTCCATAGGCCAGGCCAGTGTCTCTGCTAAGCTACTCACTTCTACTTGGATCACCTCAGAAGCAGTGACCTTTGGGCCAAATAAGGCATCAGTTACTTTAATTTACTGTGCAAATGTAATGATTAAAACTCCAGTATAAATGCTTTTTGCTTCTTTTATCCACCTTATTGGAGATTGAACCCAGAACCTGTGGAATGAGCTACATCCTCAGCCATTTTTATTTTTAATTTTGAGATAGGGTCTCACTAAATTGTTAAGTTGCCCACGCTGGGCTCAAGCTTGGGATCCACCTGCCTCAGCCTCTTGCATAGCTGGGATTATAGGCATGTGCTAATGCACCTCCATCAACAAGCAATAGCTCTCTGAAGATGGCACAATGATCCCATTTTTCTGACACAAAATTAGACCAGATAGAGATTTTATGTACAAACGGGAAAAGTAGAGATTCTTTTTTTTAGTCAGGGTCTTAATAAGTAACTCAGGCTGCCCTTGAACTCACTATGTAGCCCAGGCTGCCTTCAAACTCACAGCAATCCTGCTGCCTCAGCTTCCTGAATATGAGGGTTACAGGTGTGTTCTACCATGCTGGGCCTCGTAGGTGTTCTGGACTGGATGAATCTGCTCTAGTCATTTCAGCTTTTGTTTGCTTCTCTGAATAACACTTAAGATTCCAAGAGGAGAGGTCATCGTGCTTTAGGCTGGGCCACATGCTGCTGTGCCATGAATGCAAACAAAGAACTCATTTTGGGTACTATAAACTGACTTGGAACCTTAGTGCTAAGCTACATCTTTGGCTCTTTTTGGTTTTCATTCTGAGACAAGGTCATATTGAGGTGCTCAGGTTGACCTTGAACTAGCAATCCTCCTGCCTCAGCCTCCAGAGTACTGAGATCATAGCTGTGCAGACCATGCCAGGCTGCCCAAGGCACCTTGATGCACAAGCTCACCAGACCACTCAGGTCCTGTTCCAGAGCATGGGGATCTTAATGCTGGGTGGGCAAAAGCCGAAGTTGGACTGAATGCGGGCGAGCAGCCTCCGGTCAACACTGGTGGCTCAGGATGAAGCTATGTGTCACGAAGTGACCCCAGGGGAAGGCGCTGTTGGACAGCAGCCGAGTGTGAGTAAAGGTGATCCTGGACGGGAAGCTGCCTGGCGGGCTCTGACCACCTAGCCTCAGCTGGCAGCCCTGGGGCTGAGGGTACCAACCTGTGGCACTCCTAAGTACAGTCAGGGTGGGGGGAGCTCAGTTTTATGTGGTAGCACTTCAGCCCCGCTACTACTAGCTCAGCTTTGCCTTCCTTCCCTTTTCTTTTCAAAGAGCTTTTATTCATTCATTAATTTATTTATTATTTTGCTGTGCCTGGAACCCACAGATAGGTAACAGCCTACCACTGAGCTGTATTTCCAGTACCACCGCCTCCAAGTTAGTTGTTTTATGTTGCCCATGTTGGGTTTGAATTTGTGATCCTCTAGCCTCCACCTCCCAGAGCTCTGGGAGCTATGGTTTCCTTCCCAGGTTTATTTATTTGTTTATTTGTTGAGACAGAGTCTTGCTATGTAATCAGGCTTGTCTTGAATTTACAGCAATCTGCCTGCCTCAGCCTTGTGAATTCTGGGAGGACAGGCATGTACCAGCATGCCCGGCTTCCTCCCAATTTTTTTTGTTTTGTTTTTGTTTTTGAGACAGGGTCTCGCTTTGTGGTTCAGTCTGGCCCTGAGCTCAGCCTCAAAGTCACATCACAGCAATCCTCCTGCCTCTGCCTTCCGAGTGCTGGGATTACAGGTGTGAGCCACCACGCCCGGCACTGTGGTATGTGGTACTGGTTGCTGCTGGGGTGAGTCTCCACACTCAATATTGTTATGTGGTTACCGGGGATTGAACCCAGGTCCTTGCACTTGCAAGACAGGTGCTGGAACCACTGAGCTAAATTCCCGGCCCCACTCCCAAGTTTTTAATGAAGATTCCCAGCAGCCAAGCTGGAGAAATCAGTAGGGATATCAGGGCTTTTGCTCTCATAACGGTGAATATCTACTGTCCATTATCTCCTCATCAGGAATTCAAAGATTTTCAGGAAATAGAAAGCAGTTCTCCATATGGTGAAGGACATCTAGCTCAAGAGAGCTAGATGATCCTAGAAATTTTAGCTCTCTAGCTGTTGTCAGTTATGATACTGATTTGGCTTGGTCTTTTATGTGAGACAGGGTCTCACTATGTCGTTTAGACTGGGCTTGAACTCACTATGTAGCCCAGATTGATCTTCACCTCATGATCCTCTTGCCTCTGTCTCCAAGTAATGGAATCACAGGTGTGTGGTGTCATGCCTGGCTAACAATGGAAACATTTTCAGACTTTTTGGAAAAAAATGTGTGTGGCACAGAGATTCAAACGCAGCTTTTTAAATTTTTGTTTTGAGACAAAGTTTCACCAAACTCCCCAGGCTGGGCTGAAACTTGTGATCCTTCTACCTCCGTCCCAAAGAGTACTGGGTTACAGGCAAGTGCCAGCGTGTCCAGAGTATTAATTGTAGAAATCTTTGATTTTGCTGTAACATATCCAGGAGGCTCAATGCACAGTTTGCATTTCCCAGCAGCGCTAAAGGGAATACTGAAGACTTGTGACATGGCTATTGCCTAAGGACTCAGAAGACCTTAAAATCTAGATATTTTTCAACCGGGCATGGTGCCACATGCCTGTAATCCCAGCACTTGGTAGGCTGAGGCAGGAGGATCACGGAAGGTTCAAGGCCAGCTTGGGCTACCTAGTGAGTTCATGGCCAGACTAAACTGTGTAGTGACTTGTCAAACTACCATATCTCTAAAGTTTGGATATTTTTCTTAGTCCCTTCCTTTATTTTAAGGGGGAGAAAGAGTGCTATTTTGAAATAGTGTTTATTTCTTTCTCTCTTCTTTCCTTTTTCTTTCTGTTTTTATGTTTGTTTGTTTTCTTTTGAGACAGAATCTTGGAGTGTGCTTTAGGCTGGCCTAAACTCACTCTGCAGCCTAAACTGGCCCCAGATTCACAGCAGTCCTCCCTTCTCAGCCTCTGAGTGCTGGGATTCCATGAGTGTGCCGCCACTCCTCGGTGTATTTTTTGCTTATTACAAAAGCATGTTTCATGTTGCATCTGCTCCCAAATTAAATAGGCAGAAACAAAAAGAGGATAACTGGTTATGGCTTTTGTTGTGTGTGTGTGTGTGTGTGTGTGTGTGTGTTTTGTTTGTGGTATGGATAGTACTTAGGGCCTCACCCATGTTAGGCAATGGCTCTACCACTGAGCTACACCAAAGCCCCAGAAAATCATTTCAGACACGAATCCTCACCCTGCCCTCCATTCACCCAGATAATTCCTGTCAGTCTTTAGCCTCTCAGCCTGTCTGTCTCACTCCCCCCCACCCCCCACGCCTCTCCCTACAGCCTTCAGGTACTCCCTGAAATGGCCCTGGCTAACTTGTATAGAAATTGTTCTTTCTCTGTAAGTGGAAACTAGGACCCCCTCCCCCCAAAGATCTCACTTCTTTTTTTTTTTTGAGACAGGGTCTCACTTTGTGGTTCAGGCTGGCCCTCAGCTCAGCCTCCAACTCACATCACAATCCTCCTGCCTCTGCCTCCCGAGTGCTGGGATGACAGGCGTGAGCCACCACGCCCAGCACTGTGGTATGTGGTACTGGTTGCTGCTGGGCGTGAGTCTCCACACCCAGTATTGTTATGTGGTTACCGGGGAATCGAACCCGGGTCCTTGCGCTTGCAAGACAGGCGCCGGAACCACTGAGCTAACTCCCCGGCCCCAAGATCTCACTTCTTAAAGCCTCTTTTTCCACTTTCCCACGATGAAGCCTACCTCACTGGCGGAAATTCTCAGATATTCCTCTGCATAAAAACTTCCCTAATCTTAGTTCAAAGGCTTGCTAGCCCTGGAGTAGTGTATTACCTTACACAGATCCTCCCGTCCTGTCTCACCTCCTCTGCGTGTTGTGTTTTGAACTCCTCGAGGCCAGACCCGCTGTCCCACTGTCCTCGCTGCAGTTCCCAGAGTCGAGACAATCAAGTGTCGTGTCCTTCACATACCGGGGGATGATGTACACATACAGTAATTTTTCTCATATTTCACTGTAAATGAAGTTTTAAGTCCAGAAAAACCAAACTCTGGTGGCAAATTTTGCTTCAGAAATCCTCTTGGATTTGGCTCAGCAAGGGTCTTCTTGAAAGTTCCAGAAGGACACTAGGAATCTCTGACAGTAATTATGATGTAGCACTTCTGGATTTCATTTTGCAGAGGCTTTGATGACTAGAGATTTTTTTCCTCACAACCCTATCTTTATTTTGCTGCGTAGAATTTCTGGCTATGAGGAAACTTGTCAAGTTTTTGCCATTGTATTATGAAAGCCTGATGGAGAAATAAATTTGTAAACTGGGTATGGTGGTGTCTGCCTGTAATCCCAGCATGAAGGAGGCTGAGGCAGGATGGTTTCCCATGAGTTCAAAGCTAGCCTGCTACCCTGGGCTACATAGTGAGTTCAGGGCCAGCCTGAGCTACAAAGCGAGACCTTGTCTGAGGAAACCAAAACTAAACAAACAAACAAAAAAGGCAGAAATAAATTTGTAATTGTGTCAAGCTGCATTTTAATTTCTTTTCTGCTTACAGTATGAAAATTTGTCAGGAATCGAAAGTAATTTTTTTGAGGTAGAGTTTTGCTATGTAGCTCATGCTGGTCTTGAACTCACTATATAGTCCAGGCTGGCCTCAGTCCTCCTGCCTCAGCCTCCCAAGTGGTGAAATTATAGATTTTTGCCACTATACCTGGCTAGATTTTTTTCCCTTTTTCCCTTTCTTTCTTTCTGTCATTCTCTCTCTCTCTCTTTCTTTCTCCCTTGTAAAAGGTTACTATGAAATGTTGCTCTACCAATAAACCCAAAAGCCCAGGATGAAGTCACCAGCTTGGGACATGTCAAATCACAGATCCCTGTAGCTTTCTCCAACAGATCAAACTGGCTCCAAACCAGTCCCTAAGCATAAAAGAGGGGAAGCCTGTCATATCTTATGTCTCTAGTAGTCCCTGCGACAGTGGCTGCAGCTCAGAAATCAAGTCTGTTCCAAACAACCCTATCCTGTCAGGAAAAGAACACGCAGGGCATTCTGGGAGCTGGTGGGCTCCAGGCAATGTGGGAGTCCTGGGGGGGCTCTGATGCCAGGACTCCCGGGCTTGTGATGAAGTGAGCTGAACCAGCACGGGTGGCAGTGCTGGGTGTGACGCTGCCAAGGCTTGAAAGGGATGGGCTGAGTTCCTGCTGGGCAGAATCCATGTCTCCTCAGCGTGTTTTGTTTTACTAGTGACAGAAAGCTGATGGAAACTGGTTTCAGGAGAGAAGTTGAGAGAAAGGGAGCACTTTCTCTATGGCACAGCACGTTACATGCAGCCACAGCTTTCCCTCGCTCTATTTCTCAACTGTGGGCTGGTTTCCCTCTCAGGCAGGGTCTGTCCTTATGGTCCGTGCTGGCTGCCGGCAGCTCCCACAGCTGCGTATATCCCAGTTCAAGTCTGGATGGATCGTGGAGAATCCTGTTCTAAAGCACACCAGGGATGGATTACAATGATTAAAACAATGGGATAATTTTCTACCTGTCAAATTGGCAAAGATATAACAAAAGAAAAATGCTTAAATTGGGAGGGTTCAGTCAAATAACTCTACATTGTTGGTGGGAAAAAATTGGTGTAAAGATTCCATGATGACAGTTTGGCAGTGTCTGTGAGACATTGTTAAATGTCATGCTGAGTCAAGGTCTTTTAAATATGTATGTATGTCTGTATGTATACATGCATTGTTAAATTACAAGTGTGCATCCTCATGCTGGGTCTATCCCCCATGCAGGCCCTTCGTATGTGGCACACAGGATGACCCGCAGAGCCTGACAGTTTTGTTTGTTTGTTTGTTTGTTTTTTGAGACAGGGTCTGGCATTGTAGTTCAGGCTGGCCCTGAGCTCAGCCTCAAAGCTGCATCATAGCAATCCTCCTGCCTCTGCCTCCTGAGTGTTGGGATTACAGGTCTGAGCCACCACGCCCAGCACTGTGGGATGAGGTGCCGATTGCTACTGGGTGTGAGTCTCTACACCCAGTATTGTGTGTAGTTAACCAGGGATCGAACCTGGGCTCTTGCCCTTCCAAGACAGGTGCCAGAACCACTGAGCTAAATCCCTGGTCTAACAGTTGTTTCTTTTGCAGTAAGTGCCCAATAAACATTTGAATGCATTTATAAAGCACTCTTATAAGCAGCCATCTAGAGCTCTCTAGGGCTGAGAAGAGACCTGTGCTCTCCTCTCCAGGGAGTCAGCTGCACTCAGTGGGGCCACAGTTCAGGAGTGCTGGCCTCCCCATCAATATGCCCTGTTACTTATACCTTTGTGAGGATTTCACCAGTTTTAGAAGAAAAAAATCATTAGTCTAACCTGAACTTTCAGGTCTGTGTTACAACTACCCCTGGAGAAAAATATTTTAGTACAGAACTATACAAGAACTTTCTGGGCACTGCTCATGCGCAGAAATCTTTTCCCTAGAGGGGCGCCGGCGCAGTTTTGGTGCCTTTTGCTGCTGATTTTGTCAATGTGTCCAAGACAACTGCTCACTGGCACAGTATGGACAAGAAACAAGGAAAACAAGTGCCCAGGGTTTCCTACCCTTTTAAGAAGCCTTTCTTGACCTGTTTCCTGCCCACTCTAAGCGTTTCTTATTCCACAAACCCTGAGTGCTATGGCATAGGTTTGGCTATTTTGCATTTGTTTTCTTGTTTAGAATTACTGTCTGGCTGTTACACATAAAAATGTGTTCAGCTGGGGAGCCAGGACTGTGCCAGAAGAATGTACAGCCTAGAAACTGGGCTCTGTCCTTACCTTGGTCCAACTGATCAGCTTCCCATAGCTGTAGTTTTCTTGCTCATCTGCAAAGCAAACTTCTGCTACCTTTCTGTGCATGAAACAGTAATATTTTAAGTATAGACAGCAATATAAATCATGACCTGGGCCGGGGAGTTAGCTCAGTGGTTCTGGCGCCTGTCTCGTAAGCGCAAGGACCCGGGTTCGATTCCCTGGTAACCACATAACAATACTGGGTGTGGAGACTCAACCCAGCAGCAACCAGTACCACATACCACAGTGCCGGGCGTGGTGGCTCACGCCTGTAATCCCAGCACTCGGGAGGCAGAGGCAGGAGGATTGTGATGTGAGTTGGAGGCTGAGCTCAGGGCCAGCCTGAACCACAAAGCAAGACCCTGTCTCAAAAAACCTTAAAAAAAAAAAAAAATCATGACCTAAGTTATTGCATTATCTTTGGTGAGGGACACAGTAGTTTTTGTGTGGGGTTTTTTTTTTTTTTTTTTTGAGACAGGGTCTCACTTTCATAGTTCAGGCTGGCTGTAGCTCAGGCTGGAACTCACAGCAATCCTCCAGCCTCTGCCTCCCAAATGCTGGGATTACAGGCCTGAGCCACCAGGCAGACACTGTGGTATGTGGTACTGATTGCTGGTGGGCATGAGTCTCCACGCCCAGCATTGGAGAATCCATACATAGCAAATGTCTCAGTCATCCCTGGCCTTGTTTGTGTGTTATGGTTGTTGTGGTTATTGGGGATCAAACTGGGGCCCTTGCACTTGTTATTGGGTGCTTACTGCAAAAGGCAGGCACTGGAACCACTGAACTAAATCCCTGACCCTGTGAGATTTTTTTGTTTTGTTTTTTTGGGTTTTTTTTCATTATGTAGTTTAGGCTGGCCTTGAACTCATGTAACCCTCCTGCCTCAGTCTCTAGAGTGAGAGATTATAGGTGTGTGGCACCACGCCTGGCTCTATGCAGTATATAAGTGCATATATATATATATATATATATATATATATATATATATATGTATATGTGTGTGTGTATATATGTATATATAAATATGTGTGTGTATATATGTGTATATATGTATATATATTGTATATTGTGTGTGTGTGTGTGTGTTTTGAGACAGGGTCTCACTTTGTAGTTCAAGTTGGCCCTGAGCTCACTATGTAACCCAGGCCAGCCTCTAACTCACAGTAATCCTGCCTCTGCCTCCCAAGTGCTGGGATCATAGGCACAAACCACTATGCCCAGCATTGTGGTGTGTGGTACTGATTGCTGATGGTCGTGAGTTACCACACCCAGCATTGTGATATGTGGTTGTGGGGATCAAACTCAGGACCTTGCGCTTGCAAGGCAGGTGCTGAAATCACTGATCTGAATCCCTGGCCCTGTTTGTGTGTGTGTGTGTGTGTGTGTGTGTGTGTGTGTGTGTGTGTGTTTGAGACAGGGTCTCACTATGTAGCTCAGGCAGGTCTTGTGTTGGACTATGTAGCTTAGGTTGGCCTCAAACTCTGAGTTTCCTGATTCAGCCTTCCAAGTGCTGGGGTCCTAGGCACGTGCTACCACGCCCAGCCATGCCATGCGCTGTGGAGTGACAGGCTACCGATTTGGAATGGAGCAAATTTGAGCACGTTTACTAAGGTCTGCCAGTGGGAATTGTTTCTGAGGGAAGGAGTTGGGACAGTTAAACAGGCACATGAATAAGCAGGAAGAGATCAAGAAGGAAGAGGTGAATCTTGAAGAATAAAAGATGTGTAGATATTCTGGATGTGAGATTCTCTACTGGCAAAAGAATGCTCTTCTTTGAGAGATGAGGGGTCCAGAAAGAATAGTCAATTTGCCTTGACAAAAGGTGGTATTGGTAACTCATGCCTGTAATCTCAGTATTCAGGAGGCTGAGGCAGGAGGATCATTTCCGTTTGAGACCATTTTGGCTACATAGTGAGTTCAAAGCCAGCCTGAACTATATAGGAAAACATTGTCTCAAAAAACAAAACAAAACAAAAGGTGGAAATGATTGTCTCTATAAAGGCTGTGATGTTAGAAAGTCTACCTACTTTCAACCAAACTTCTTTAAAATAGTGGATCATGTCTGGAATTTTAGATCCTGTTGATCCTAAGCAAAGGATGATAGAGTCACAAAATGGAAAGGGCCATTAGAAATCAAGGTAGTCCAATAGCTTCACTGGACTCTGTGTGGAATCTGAGGCCAAAAGCTGGAGTTACCAACTCAAGGTCATACAGAGATATCTAGTTCAATTCATATTCTCTCTTTCTCCTTCTCTGCCCTCTCCATCCCTCTCTTCTCCCTCTTCCTCTCTTTCCCCTCCTCCCTCTCCCTTCTCTGCCTTTTAGTTATGGTACTAGGGATTGAAACTAAGTTGTCTTCCCACCAAGTTACATACCCAGCTCCTTTTATTTTACTTTTTTAAATTTTTTTAGGTTTTTTGAGACAGGGTCTCGCTTTTTGTAGTTCAGGCTGGCCCTGAGCTCAGCCTCAAACTCACATCACAATCCTCCTGCCTCTGCCTCCCGAGTGCTGGGATTACAGGCGTGAGCCACCACGCCCGGCACTGTGGTATATGGTACTGGTTGCTGCTGGGGTGAGTCTCCACACCCAGTATTGTTATGTGGTTACCGGGGAATCGAACCCGGGTCCTTGTGCTTGCAAGACAGGCGCCGGAACCACTGAGCTAACTCCCCGGCCCCCAGCTCCTTTTATTTTAAAACAGGGTCTCATTAAGTTGCCAAAATGCTTAGGCTGGACTTGAACTTGTGTTAGTCCTGTTTTAGCCTTCCAGAGTAGTGGAATTACAGATGAACGACACCAAGTTCAGCTTTAAATTTCTTTCATGTTTTGTTCTACAGATTTCCTAAAAATTTGAGGTTCCTTTATTCTCTGTTTCCCACCTGCATAGAATCAGGAAGAAAATTTGTTTGTTTGTTTATTATGGGAGGGGCAGCTACCAAGCTCAGCAAACAAATTCCTTTTAATCGCTTTCCCTGGGCTTCCAGTCTGGCTGGCTTTGATATGCCCCCCACAGCTTTCCATTGGCAGTTTTGTACAGCTTCTCGCCCCCTTCCAGGACTCCCAGCCAATCACCTTTGCCCTCTCTTATCCCGTTGGGCTTTGCGGAATGTACCATATGGATCTCGCAGGGGAGTGGATGAGAGGACGGGAGTGGCGCCGGTTCATTCCTGTTCATTTTACATATGAGCCGTGAAATTCTGGCAAACTCAGAGACTTGAGGTAGCAGTGGGGTCCTGGAGGGTGGGGCGCCGCGTGCCACCTCCGGGGCCAGCCGAGAGCGCGCCCCCCGGACCCAGGTCCCGTGGTCGGCCCTGGAGGGCCGCAGCCCCGCCCTGCCATGTGCCCGCCCCGCCCCGGCGGCGCCGCTCTCGCCTCTGCTCCCGCTCGGGCTCCTGCTCCAGCTCCTGCCGGACGCCGCCGGCGGCGCTCTGGGCTGCAGGGCCCCGGGTCCGGCCCGCCTCGGGGACGCCGGCGCCGGGGGACGCCGCAGCATGAGGCGGAGGTGAGCACTGGGCTCCCGAGTGCCTCTCGAGCCGCATCCCACCCGCGCTCCTCTCCGGGCTTGGTGGCCGCCACGACCCGACGTGTGGCCGCGGACGTCCAGCGAGCAGCCCGGGGCTCCCGCCGGCCAAGGGCGCCTCCTCCTGGCGGCGCCTCGCACCCTGTGGGCCGCCGTGGGTTCCTCTCCTCGCGCTTCCCGCCTTGGTTGGCCCCTGCCCTTGACCGGAGTCGGATGTTAGGTCGGTTCGGCCCGGCGGGACCCGGGAGGCGTCCGGCTCGCTCGCGCGCGCGGTGGGGGGCGACCCGAGGGAGAGGGCCGTGGGCCGGGGTTCCGGGGAGGCTCTCTGGGGGCGCGTGGGGTCACGCAGGGTCCTGAGGGCGTCCGCAGGCTCCAGGGGCAGGTCCGGTCCCGCGATCCCGGTCCTGACGCTGGCATGCGCGGTGTGTGGGTTGGCGAGGTCGTTATGGCAGGTGGCCAGGAGAGAACCCTGAAATTTCCTTGTGCTGGTGGGGTGAAATGGGGGGGGGGTGACAGGCACCTAGGCCGCGTTATCCAAGGGCAGCCGCCTTCCTTAACTGCCTTGCTGAGTGAGTGGTGACACTGTTGGAGGTCTTCGTGGCACGCTGGAAATGCCTAGTTTAAAAGATCACCTTGAGGAGCCCTCCACAGATCCGGGGCTTGTCTGGTGTTAGCAGAAAGCCAGATAGCCGCTTGCAGGTCCCTGCGTCTCAGACTGATAGGGATCACACCTTTGGGCTCGTTCAGTTTGTGGGGAGCTAGGGCTCCTTCAGGCCGCTGTACCTCATCCTTTTAGTGGACGTGGCTGGCAGTGTATCTTGCCTGATTTTTCTCCAGCGTCTGAACGCAGAGAAAATACTTTCAAGAATACAGTGCACATTTAGGTTCGTTTAATGTTGGTGTTTAAGGCAGACATTAATTATGGTTTACATAAAATGAGTTAATGCAGGGCAGTGGAGATGTATTGTGGATTTTTTTTTCTTACAATTATTATTATTTTTTTAAGTGGAAGATAGATGGAGAGAACACCCGTGTGTATTTGGGACCATCTGACAGTTTGCTGTGTAGACAGTCATTTAGGTTTGTACCGCGGGGTGAGAGTAAGTTAGGTTTTATGGTGAGAAAGACATCTTAACTACAAATTGCTGCTGCCAGTGGGAGGGAAGCGTCACCTTCTATTACCTGGCCACACAGGTTCCAGTTCATTGTTGTGGTCGCCTTTTACTAGCCCATCTCTAAAGGGCATTAAGAGGATATTATAAATTCCATATTTGATTATCACATGTACTCAGTGCAGGAATTTGGCCCTGCTTATTGTAGCCTTACAGTGAGTTTTGTGTGTGTGTGTGTGTGTGTGTGTGTGTGCGCGCGCGTGTGTGTGCGCTGCAGGTTGTAACAGCTTTTAGAAGGTTTTGAAGGTGTATTAAATAGCATGCCTTAATTTCAGAATTAGAGGACAGTTGTCATTTGAGTGTGCCTCATGCAGAGAATCTTTCATAACTTGGCCCTGGTTCCTCAGCCAAAGCTCCTTTTTATAACACTAACATTTGAAATGTCTAAAACTTGACTACCAGATTGATTTTTTTCCCCCTTTCTTACCTGGAATGGTTATTTCATGATGTTTCTAGATATGAGTGAGAAAACGGGCTTTGGAGATAAGGTAGGAAAAGTATTTAACATAGTGCTTGGCACATAATTCAATTAAGATAAAATTTTTCCTTTCTTCTCAGTTTTTCCCCTTGAGACAGGGGATCTTGCTATGCGGTTTAGGCTGGCATGGAGCTCACTCTGTAGTCCAGGCTGGCCTGGAACTCATAGTGTCTTCCTGCCTCAGCCTCCTGGAGGGTTGTGATTACAGGCTTGCCACACCCGGGTAGAGTGGAAACATTTTGATTGCATATTCTCGTTGTAGATTGGATTAGCTTCCCCTTCCTCCTCCCACTCCAACTTCCAAGTTCTGACTTGGTGTGTGTTCTCAGGGATGTAGTCCTGGGACTTGAACCCAGAGCCTCCACACCGAGCTGCCTCTTCCAGCCCCTTTTTATTTTTTATTTTATTTTGAGATAGGGTCTCACTTGCCAGGTTGCCTTCATTGAATGCGGACTTGCACTTCCCTGCCTTAGCTTCCCAGAGTTCTAGGGTTTTAGGCCCCTCTTCCGGTATTGTATTTGTTTATGAGTGTGTTTATTTCTTGAAACTGTCTCCCTTTGTAGTTCAGGCTAGCCTTGAACTCACTGTGTAGTCCAGGCTACCCTCAAACTCACGATGATCCTTCTGCCTTAACCTCCTGAGTGAGTGTTGAGATTACAGGTGTGCGTGACCCTGCCAGCCCCCAGTGTTTAATAGTAGGTTATAAGTGAAACTTACACCTTTGTACCTGTAAGGAAAAACTGAGCTCTTCCTCATGGCTTATGGGGTTTTTTTGGAGGGGGCAGCAACACTGAGGATTGAACCATTGAACCCATGGACATTATCACCGAGCTGCGTCCTTATCCCCTTTTATTTTTTATTTTGAAGAGGGGGTTTTGTTAAAGTTCAAAATGGGACTTGAACTTTCAGTCCTGCTTTAGCCTCCCTAACTAGTAGGATCAGGGTCATGTGCTACCACACCCAGCATATATTGCTTTCCTTTCTTTCTTTCTTTTTTTAAGGTACAATCTCTATATTCCTCATTGTGTAGTTCTAGGCTGGCCTGGAGTTTGCTGCAGTCCTCCTGCCTCAGCCACCTGAATGTTGGGAATTCAGATTTGTGTCACCAGATCCAGCATTTTTCTTTTCCTTTTTTAATTTATTTTATTTATTTATTTATTTTTAGGTTTTTTTGAGACAGGGTCTCACTTTGTGGTTCAGGCTGGCCCTGAGCTCAGCCTCAAACTCACATCACAGCAATTCTCCTGCCTCTGCCTCCCGAGTGCTGGGATTACAGGCATGAGCCACCATGCTTGGCACTGTGGTATGTGGTGCTGATTGCTGCTGTCTCCACGTCCAGTATTGTATGTGGTTACTGGGGATTGAACCCGGGTCCTTGCGCTTGCAAGACAGGCACTGGAACCACTGAGCTAACTCCCCGGCCCTCTTTTCCTTTTTTTAATTTTTTATTTTTTTAAGACAGGGGCTTGCTTTGTAGTTAAGGCTGGCCCTTAGCTCAGCCTCGAACTCATAGCAATCCTCCTGCCTCTGCCTCCCAAGTGCTGGAATTAACAGGCGTGAGCTACCATGCCCAGCACTGTAGTATGTGGTACTGATTGCTGGTGAGTGTGAGTCTCCACAGTCCCCCCCAGTGTTGTTGTATATGGTTACGATCAAACCTGGGGTCTAGTGCTTGTAAGACAGTCGTGACAGGGCTGAGCTAAATCTCTGGCCCTCCTTTTTTTTTTCTAAACAAAGAAAACAGGGTCTCACTATGTAGTTCAGCCTGACATTGAGCTCACTATGTGGCTCAGGCTAACCTTGAACTAGCGCTTCTGCCTCAGCCTCCTGAGTGCTAGGATTACAGATGTGCGCCACTACAACTGGCTGTGTGTTGCATTTTTAAATAAAGGATGTTGCTTGTCCAGAAGAGATATTTTACTGCTCAGTCTGTGAGAAGAAATGGTGGGAGGGACTTGTCTTCTTGGTTCAGAAATCTTAAGGGTGAGGCTTTTGCTTGTTGCTGGATTGATGTCTTTGGAACGAACATTACCCAATTTCTCCTGTGCCGGCCAATGAAGAGTGAGCCAGCACGGCAAGCCAGTGGGCCCGTAAAAGCTCTTCGCTTTCTTGGCTGTGCCTCTGCCGGCCTTACGAGGATCAGCTGTTTACCTTCTCCTGTTCATAACGGGCCCATGAGATTAAAATGCTATCAGACAGGCCTAATGTTCTTGAAAAAATAACTATCATTGATTTACTTTCTCATAATGTTAAGCATGGCATTTTAATAATAATCACGCTCCAAATTTACATTCCCAACATGCTTTTACTTTGAAGTTTTTTTTTTTTTTTTTTTTTATCACCTTGCTCTCTCACTGATGCTTATGTTTTATCTATTTATGCACTATTAGGGATTGAAATGGAGACCTGGGTAACGCTAAGGATGGGTTTTACCACTGAGCCATCGCCTCCTCAGCCTGATCTCATTGGTTCTTTTATTCAGTCCTAGGGGTTGAACCCAGGATCTTTGCACAGAGCTACTTCTTCATCCCTTCTTGAATTTCTAAGTTTTGAGACAGGGTCTCACTAAGTCACTAAATTGCCCAGGTTGGCCTCGAACTTTTATTGTTTGTGGGGAGGGAGCTTGACTATGTGATCTTCCTGCCTTAGCTTTCCAGAATTCTGCTGTTACCAGTGTGTGGCACCAGGCCCAACCTCACTGATTCTTTTTTTTTTTTTTTTTTTTTTCGAGACAGGGTCTCGCTTTGTAGTTCAGGCTGATCCTGAACTCAGCCTTGAACTCACAGCAATCCTCCTGCCTCTGCCTCCCGAGTGCTGGGATTATAGGCGTTAATCACCATGCCTGGTGCTGTTGTATGTGGTTACCGGGAATCAAACCTGAGAACTTGCACTTCCAAGCCAGGCACCAGAACCACGAGCTAAATCCCAAGCCCCAACCTCATTGATTCTTATCCCTGAGGCTATCAAAGTACATATTGTATAGTCTATTATTTCCATCTTATAGCTAAGGCAATGGAGGGACATGACTTGCTCTAAGTTGTAAGTGATCTAGGCCTTAAATTATTTTTGTTTTTTTTTCTAGTATGAGGCTCAAACTCAAGACTTTGTGTTTGTCGGACAAATGTGGTACCACTGAGCTACATCCCTGACTCTTCAGTTTTTCTTCCTATAGTACATTTCATTGTTGCCTTCAGAGGAAAACACACACACGTACACACATTCACACACACCATTTGTCTGGATACGGAAAGACTTAGAGAGACTGGACCACTGTGCTTTTCTGATTACTACATAGCTAAGAAGAGTTAGGTCCTTGCATTCTGAGAGGCTGCTGAAAGTTTGAGTCCAGCCTGGGCAGCCTAGCAACTTGGGTAGTTGGGGTATTTATCTGCAGGAACATGTGGTAGGTGCTTTGTGTACATCATCTCATTTATTCCTTACAATATTTGAGGTTAGGCTTCTTATTCCTAAGTTTTCAGGGTTTGGTGAAATCCCAGGTCAAGAGGGTATCAGAGAGAAGTTCTGACAAGAAAATGAGGCTGGGGGCTCAGACCTGTGTGTGAGTGTTGCCAGTCCTGTGCTTCTGTGCGGGCTCGCACGTCTAGTCTCTGCTGTGTGTTGCTGCCACCCTTCCCGGGTCTGCTGGCTGTGGATGTGCCGGCATTGCAGTTTTCACACTGTACCTTTGCCAGGAGCGCTCTAATCAGGTGGACAATCATTACTTTAGAAAAAAATAATCAGAGCTTAAAAACTGTCTCTCTTTAGAGAGTATAAAGTATTTAATAAATCCAGGTGAGACATTTGGGGCCAGAGAATCAAGTTGGTGTGTAGACAGAAGGAATTACTGATGATCCAGCCCAGAGACCTCCTCTAGTGCCCAAGCTTTTCTGCTGAAGCAGCTGATTAGTTTGTAGAACTGGAGATGTGGGGGCCGGGGACTTGGCTCTGTGGTTCTGGCGCCTGCCTTGTAAACACAAGGTCCTGAGTTTGATCCTGGTACCAAACCAAAACAAAACTGGAGGTATCGGTACTTTTGCTAAAGTCTGCAGTAAGTTAGGCTCTTAGTTTATGCTGTATTTGTTTATTTTGATTTTTTTGAGACAGATTCTATGTAGGCCAGACTGGCCTCCCAACCCCCAGTGATCCTCTTGCCCCAGTCTCCCAGGAATCACAGGCCTGCACCACTATACCTGGCTTCTTATTTTGTATTTTTTTTTTGGTGTTTAGCTTCTACAGATAGTTGTGCACAGTGGAGGAATGGAAGGGACGTTGTTTGGGAGTTACCTGAACTGTTTGCGGACTTCTCCTCCCTTTAGTCGTCTTCAGTCCCACTTCTCAGAATTTGTCTCTGACTCTGTGGAGTTGGGTAGAATGGAGGTGGTACCAGATACCTGGGTACTTGGATATTCTCAAACATGGACTGATGTTTCTGCCCTTCTGGGGCTCAGTTGGATACGACCTGATTATTTTCTTGGAGGTAGTCTTTGGCTGTCTAGGTATCATAGGCAGATGCTAGAAAGGTGGACAGGGAAAAAGATCATCCCTGACCCAGTGATTCAATTATGTTTTTGTCATTGGAAAGTTAGACTTACATAGAATAAAAAAGATTGCCATAGCTTAAGAAAAAAAAAAAAATCTGAGCCGGAGATTTAGCTCGAGTGGTACCGTGCCTGCCTAGTAAGCCCAAGGGCCTGAGTTTGATCCCCAATATCACAAAAAACCAAAACCCAAAACAAAACAATAAACAGCTGGGCCTGTAATTCCAGCCGTTGGGAGGCTGAGGCAGGAGGATCAGATGAGGGTTTGGTTTTATTTTCCTTTCCTGTATTGGAGATTAAATTTAGCACCTTGGGCTTGCTAGGTGCCACTGAGCTACATCTGCAGCCCACTTGAATGAGTTTGGAGCCAGCTTGGGCTACATAGAGAGACTCTGTCTCAAAAATCCAGACCCTCCCCCACAAAAAACCTGGTTTTCAGATCAAAGAGAGGAGAAGGAAAGGCAGGACCACTGGCTTGTGTAGTACCTGGGTGAAAGGTGGGAGGAGGGGCAGGAGCTTGTGGAACGTCAGGTTGGGAGAAGGGTTGGGCCCTTTTGTGTCTCTACCCTGCACCTCTCTGCCATGCCAGACACTGTGGCTACTGAGTGATGATGTCAGAGGAAGCTGTGCAGGTGTCTGCTTAGTCTTTTTCCCTTGAAGGGGTTGGTCTGGTTGCCTCTGGAAGGAGGGACCAGTGCATCCCAGAGGTTACCTGGCAGCTTCTATTGCATTTTCCTCACTGCTTTACAGCAAATGTGCAAAGGCAAGTGAGCCTGGGTTGGTCCCAGCCTTGCCTCCTCGTCCCTGCTTTTCCTGTTCGGTTTCAGGTGGAGGAGGTGGAGTTCTTGAGCTGGAAGTTGGGGACAGAGGGAGAGCAGACCACTCACTTCCTCACCAGCTCTCGAGGTCCCTGCTGGCGCTCTGTCTTTCACAGTTTCTCCATTGCCTGTGATTGAGGGTTGCAGGTTTCTCAATGGAAGCTAGAGAAGTGGGAGAGTAGCCTCCTGAGGCTCATGCCAGTCACCTTTGCGGTGACAGACAGCAGAGACCGTGGCCTGTTCGGAGTGCTCACCTGTCCGGACTCACTTAGTCCCCTGGACAGGTGCCATGGCCACCCCAGCATTTTACAGCAGGAGGCCAAGCCAGCAGCCAAGGTGTAAGGAAGACAAAGAGTCTTCCTTACACCTTTCACTGTTATGTATTTGGAAACTGACTGTAGAACGAGGCCTAGTGAGGCTCAGGGCTGCGTGTGCTTCTGAGGTACAGCGTGTGCTTGTTTCGGCTGGCAGACTCTGAATTCAACTTAGCCTGTGCCTCTGCCCGGTGCTGGTCAGACTCACCCGGTTACTGCCACCATGCAGGGCAGCCCTTTTGCCTTCACTCTTCCTCCCTCTTGGCATCTTTAGGGGGTACTGCGGGACGAACTCAGGGCCTTGGGCCATGCTAATTCCCCAGCTGGGCTCAGATTTGTGGCCCTCTTGCCACAAGTGAGTCCTGGGATTCCTGGTGTGCCCTTCTACAGTTTGCTTTCTGAAATGCTCCTGCAAAGGTGCGTTCCTTTACAGGCTCCCTGCGGATTTTTAAGGGGGTGAATCAGAGGTCGTTCTGAACCATAAGAAAACACAGGTCCTGGCGGGCTCCTTGGAAGGTGGTGCTCAGGACAGCAAGAGAGTCTTAGGGACCTAGGCACTGACTGGGGGATCTGCGGAGTGTTGTGGACAGCTCTGTTCTCAGGAGAGGTGAGACAACCGTTTTGCCTGGTGACTGTATGTAATTCCCGTGATCTTGAACTCAGGCAAATCCATCATTGCTCTAGCTCGGCTATTTTATAGATTTTTTTTTTTTTTTTTTGAGACAGGGTCTCACTTTGTAGTTCAGGCTGGTCTTGAACTTAGCCTTGAACATCTGCCTCCCAAGTGCTGGAATTATGGGCATGAGCCATCATGCCTGGCATTGTAGTATGTGGTTATCGAGTGTTGTACTTACAGGTGTGAGTCACCACGCCCTACATTATTGTATGTACTTACCGGGGATTGAGCTCAGGACCTTGCACTTGCAAGGTAGATGCTAGAACCACTGAGCTAAATCTCCGGCCTAGATAATTTTTTTCTTTAATAAGCTGGTTTTGGAACGTACCTCGTACCTCTGTGTATAATTAATTGGCAAGTGACCTTTTGGATTAGAACCTTTCACCCAGTTTGGCCATGGCCAGTCAGTGTCATCTCTTTTGTGTATGTGTGTGAAAAAGGAAAAAGGAAGTATTTTAACTAGTGACATGGGCTTTTGTCAGTTTTTTCTGAAACGAACTGTTCTCAAAACCAGCCTTGTAGAGATGGGAAAAAATAGCTCTCTGCCTTTGATGTTTTTCCTTTCATTTTGGTAGCACTGGGACTTTAATCCAGGACCATGGGCACGCAAGGAAAGTGCTGTACCTTTCAGCTACATCCTCAGCCCTTTTAAAGAAAATATTACTTTGAGATGAGGTCATGTGAAGTTGCCCAGGCTGGTCTCCAACTTGTGATCCTCCTGTGTCAGCCTCTTGAGTAGCTGGGTTTATAAATATGTGCCACATACACCTCCACCTTGGTCTTTTTTTTTTTTTTGAGACAGGGTCTTGCTTTGTAGTTCAGGCTGATCTTGAACTTACCATATAGATCAGGCTAGCCTTGAACTCATGGCAGCCCTCCTGCCTCTGCCTCTGAGTGCTGGGATTACAGGCATGAGCCACCATACTCAGCTAACATTTCATTTTATAAGGCCAGGGAATTATTAGTCCCAGTGGTGCTGGGACTGCCTAGGGCAAGCACAAGGTCCTGGGTTAAATTCCTGGTACCAAAAAAATTTTATTTTTCATCTTATAGTAAAGGGGATTAAATGCTCAGGACTTGGGATTTATCCAGACCACAACCTAGTTGGTTTACGAACCTTGACTTCTTAGGATTAGTCTTCCTACTGTAAAATAGAGGGACACAAGCACTCCCCCCAAAACAAGAAGTGGTATGTGCATACAAAGCACTTATCCCAGAAGTTGACAGCTAGTATGGATATTCTTACCTAACTGTCCATTGTAACCCCTTGTCTAAAGGTTTTTAAGGCGAGGTGTAGTGGTGTACACCTGTCACCACAGCACTCAGGAAACTGAAGCAGGAGGATCGCCTCAAGTTTGAGGCTAGGCTGGGTTACATAGTGAGTTCAAAGACAGCCTGGAATACATGAGAAATATCTCAAAAAATAGAATAAAATTAAGGTACTTAAAAGACCAAGGTAGAGGGCGAGGGATTTAGCTCAGTGGTTCCAGTGCCTGCCTTGCAAGTGCAAGGGCATGGGTTCGATCCCCTAGTCACCACATACAACAATGCTGGGCCATGCTAACTCATGCCCACCAGCCGTCAGAACCACATATCACAGTGCCAGGCGTGGTGGCTCACACAGAGGCAGGAGGCTTGCTGTGAGTTTTGAGGCTCCCCTGATCTACATAGTAAGTTCAGGGTCAGCCTGAACTACAAAGCAAGACCCTGTCTCAAAAAACTAAAAACAAAAAACAAAAAACAAAAAACCAGAAATGTTAACCTAGGTGTGGTGGTGCACACTTGTAATCCCACCACTGTTAGGCTGAAGCAGGAGGATTGCTATGAGTTCAAAGTCAGCCTGGAATATGTTGTGAGACCTTATCTAAAAAAAAAAAAAAAACGTTGAAGGAGCAAAGGAAGAGGAGTAGGGGAATAAAAAGTGAGTATGAGGCCTGGGAAATTGTGGCCCAGCCCCAGTGGGGAGGGTGCAGCACCAGGAGGCTCCAGGGGCCTGGCCCATGCCTGGAGAGCTGGGGAATGAAGAGGGTGCGGGACCATGGTGCTTTCTCAGGTCGCACACTCAGGTCTTCTCGGTTCACACTTACTGAGCACCTGCATAAGTGAGCACCGACAGGACGTTGGTGTTTCTCGGGCAGACACTGAAGTATGTAGTAACCAGAGAGCGCTGGGCTGAGTGACTTTTACTGGCCAGGGAGCCCTGAGTGTGGCTTGGCGAGCAGATTTGTACCGAGTGACACCACACTCCTTCTCAAATCGGTTCCATTTGTCTCTTGCACACAAGACTGAGAACTGCCAGAACTACTGCCTGTGGTTCTTGTTCTGGAGTGCTTCATCTTGCAGCTCTTCCTGAGGACCAGCCTGCACCATGGCTGCGGAAGGGCTGGAGCCCCCCTCCTTCCTGCGGCTGCCCTTGGCCCTCGCTGCTGCCACTGTCTGACTGTGTGCTTGCATTCTTGCCCAGCGCTGCTTACTAGGGAGAGGTCTGGTGCTCTAGCGACTGGGCCGCTTCTCCCTGAGGATGCGCTGTTCAGCTGTGTACATTCCCACGTGTTCTGATGGTGACGAAGTTCACCTCATTGTCCCTTTTGGGATCGGACTGGCCATATTTCCTGGAGAGCTTCTGACTCTGGGTCCACAGCGCTGTGCCTGTCAGGACTTCGGAGCCTGGCTGTGGCACTGTAGCACCGTGGGGCCGGTTCGTGCTTGTTTCAGTGTTTTATTTTTCAAGATTTTTGGCTTACTTTGATGAGGTCCATTCAAACGAATTACTTTTATCTCCTCGAAGTGAATCAGACAGCTTCACCTTTTGCTTCCTGCTGTATTAATTTAGTTGACTCAGTTTTGTTTTTCTTTTTTTTTTTCCCCAGTACTGGGCGTGGAACTTAGGACCTGAAATCCTTGACCTGATTCAGTTTGCTTTTGGGCACTTTAAACATTTTTTTACTTCTTTTCTTTTTTTTTTTTTTTTTTGTTTTTTGTTTTCTGAACATTAAATCCAGGGCATTCACACTAAGCTACATTTTCAACCCATTTTAATTTTTGTTTTGAGGCAGGGTCTTGCTGAGTCTCTGTGCTCATTCTGCCCCAGCCTCCCAGAGAACTGGGGTTATGACATGTACCACCATAACTGACACATTTAGGGTACTTTCATGTGCTGATAAGGAAATATTCCCTATACACATGACCAGTGAGCCCAGAAGGGTTCATGGACTTCAAGGTGATGTGTGGAAATGTAGATTTAGTGTCCATACCTCAAATAAATAGCATATATCTATGCTTCTTGGTTTTAAGTGGAATTCTTTGAAGGAATTTTATGGCCAAATTATCCCTCTAAATAATTAACATTTTCTATATGCCACTTTCTCAAGCAGTCTGATCCTGCACCATTGGTGGGATTGATCCACTATCACCTGTACCTGCCCTTCCCTCTGTCCTGTGACACCGGCATCCTCCGGGACAGATGCCACTGGGACTGGCTTTCTTTTTGAGACAGGGTCTCGCTTTGTAGTTCAGGCTGACCCTGAACTCACCATGTAGATCAGGCTAGCCTTGAACTCAGAGCAATCCTCCTGCCTCTGCCTGCCTCCCTCCCAGTGCTGGGGTTACAGGTATGAACCATCATGCCCAGCACAGTGGTATGTGATATAGATTGCTAGTGGGTGTGAGTCACCACACCCATCATTGTTGTATATGGTTACCAGGGATCAAACCTCGGGCCCTTGCACTTGCAAGGCAAGCAAGCATCGGAACCACTGAGTTAAATCCCTGGCTCCTGATGTTGGCCTTTGTAGCTTCCCAGCCTGCCGTGTGGGCGCGCCAGAAGGAAATGCTGTCACAAGCTGTCAGTCAGGGTGCACGCGGGCAGGGCCTGGCTGGCCCAGCCTCTGCTCATGCAGTATTTATTTACACACCAGGAGTCTGCACCGTCTCCAACTGTGTTGTGTCAAGCGGCTCTGTGCCCTGTTGCGTGCCTTTCCTGCTTCTCTCCAGGATATTTTTGCAAGGTTTTATGAGGTCCAAATGCTTGGGCATGGGCAGTAGGCACATAAATGGCTCCTGATAGACTGAAGTCAGGGCCCAGGATTTGGCTGGAAACCTCACTTACATTGGCTTGTGAGAAGGGCAGGAATGGTACTGACCGCTGGAGTCAGCTTTAGAAATGTTCTGTATGGGTGGGGGATTTGGCTCAATGGTTCCAGCACCTTCTTTGCAGGTGCAAGGTCCTGAATTCAATCCCTGGTACCAGGGAGTAAAAAAATGTACTTTATGACATGATCTCTTTTAATCTTTGCAACAGTTTGAGGCATCTACTTACCTGACAACTACCGAGCAGGTTGGCAGACATGAGGCTTGGGGGGAATGACTTGCTTGGGATCCCTCGGCTGGTACGTGGGAGCTAACTTAGACTGAGGGCATCAGAAAGGGTGGTGGTTAAGGTCCTACAGCAGGACACCGTTTACCGCAGTGCATGACCTCAGCAGTGTCCTTAACCTCTTTGAGCCTCTGTGTCCTCCCATTGTACGGTGAATGCATAATAGTCCTACTTGCCTTGTATGGCTATAAGCGTGTAGAATTCTGCCAGGCTCATCGTGAGCCTGCAGTAGCACCCTGAGTGGCAGCTGGGAGTAGTACTGACTGTGCTTCTGGAACTTGAGAGGAGTACTTGGGTCTGGGCTTCCCCTCGTCCAGGGAGCAGTCTTCAGGGGAGTACATGTGGGTCCATCTGTGCAGGGAGCGGGCAGTGGACAGTGCTGGCTGTCAGAGGAGGCCCTTTGCTGTCTCCTGGCCCAGCTCTCAGCTGTCTGCATCTGAGGCCGACTCCTCCACCATCTAACAGCCTTCCCACCCCTGCTGCCTGTCTCAGTCCTGTCCACCCCTTCCCCGTTGCTCTGTGCTGTTATTCTTATTGGCAATCCTGTAGAGTTCCTGAAACAATTTATCCATTAATTTTGTACACCTGTTGTAGTGTATAGTATCAGGATGAGGGCAAGCTTGTCCCTGCTCATGGTGAATCTGTGTGCCTCAGAAGATACAATGCTAATACCTACAGCTGGTAGGGAAAGAAAAGTGATGAAATACAAATGGCACAGACAGTTGGAGAAAGCAAGGATGGTAGTCATCACATCTCGAGAACCTGAGAAATGCCAAGCATTGGTGCAGGTGCAGCCCTATATCACCCAGATGTTACAGGTCAGGACCCACAGATGTCCAAGGACACTCAACATGTGAGTGAGAGCTGCTGAGAAAAACCCAGGCTCATGTGGGCTTACACAGGAGATGTGATTTGAAACATGTTCCAGGCCTTTGATAGGATTGTCTGAGCACAAGCAAAAGCTTAGCGTTAAAAGTGAGCCCAGGCTGGGTGGGGTGGCGTTTACCTGTAGTCTCAGCACTTGGGAAGCTGAGGCAGGTGGATCTCAAGATAGAGCCCAGTCTGGGATAGTGAATTTAATCAAGGCCTTCTTTGACTACAAAGTGAGAGCCTGTCTCCATCAGAAAAAAAAATAAAAAGAAAAAATAGTGAGCCCAACACTTAGGGACAGTGAGGAGTTGGCCTGGCTAAGTTCAGTGATTTTTGGCCTGGCTGCCGAGAGATGACTAAGGTGTATTCCTTGCCCTGTAGAATCTTACTGTAGCTGAGGAGACAGACACACAAACAGATGATTTCAGTGCAACAGTAAGAACTGTGATGAGGCTAAGTATAGGGTGTAGTGGGAGCAGAGGAAGGTCTTGAAAGGTGGGTTAGCGGCAGGCTTAGCAGTTGAGAGGAAGAAGCTTCTTTTAAACTTTTATTAGTACGTGTTTGGAGTTTGTAATGACTACATTCACCATGAGGAGCTGGTACACGTTTTCTTAGTTACTTTTCTTGTTGCTGAGACAATATACCTGACACCCAAAGTTAAAGGAGGAACAATTTATTTCAGCTCACAGTGTGTGGAGGTTCCAGTCCACACTCTGCAGGCTCCAAAGGCGGGGGTCATTTCAGAGGGCCATTCTAAGGAGAAGCTGCCCGTGGCAGAGCAAGGTGGGCAGAAGACAGCAAAGTAGCAGCAGCGTCAACCAAGCCTCCTTTGTGTTTCACTCAGGCTAGTGTGCTTCGGCGGAAGCACTCACATCCAAGGTGGGGCATCCTTAACCCCAACATCACACTTCAGATCTAGCCACCTGCGAAAAGCCTCCCCTAAGCGGCTTTGAGGGGACCTCCACATACAGGCCATGACGATGATGTACATAGCACACCCTAATTGTTTTGTGTCCTTTCCCCTCTTCTTGCCCCACTCTAGCCCCCATCTCTTGGTCTAGAGAAGTTTTCTAAAAGTCAGAATAGAATGAACAAAGACAAGACCTGTGGGCTTTGGTTGTTGAAAGCAGGTTTTTCCTTCTAGGTCTGAAATATGCCAAGGGCAGGTTGGCAGAGGGGGCAGTGTTTGTGTGTCTGTGTACACCCCAGGAAACAGTTGGGAAGTATGAGAGTATTTTAGGCAACACAGATGAAAGTCAAGCAGGGTCTCCATGAAGGAGCCAGCAGACTTTTCTGTGCAGTAATGTTGTAGCTTTCCTGAGCCGAGGCTCGGACTCAGGCAGCCCCTCGGCCCGGTGGTGGTTGTGTGGAAGCGGCTGAGGAAGCAGATGGGTGTGGCAGCCCTCCAGTAAAGCTTTTATTTATGGCCCCAGAAATTGGAATTTCATATGATTTTTTTTTTCTTTCCTCACCAAATAGTCTTCTTTGGATTTTCTCTCCCAACTATTTAAGATTTAAAATCATTTTTTACTTAGGGATTAGATTTGGCCCATAGTTCAGGGTTTGCCCAACCCAGAGCGATGGGTATTCATTTAATTGTGACATGACAGGGAACTGGACTGGGAGGTTGACAGTGGGGACCTGATGCCAGAGACATTTTGGAAAGAGGACACTGATTAAATAGAGGAGATAAGGGGAAGGAGGAGCTTCAGATGAAGCTAAAGTTTCTGGTTAGGTGCCTCCAGGTCCTCTTTTTTTTTCCTCCTCTCTACCAGGAATCTAACTCAGGACCTTGCACTTTCAAGACATCACTGGGCTAAATCCCTCCCTGGCCCTTGGGGCTGGCCTTGTTCCATGGGAGCCAAGAATACAGAGAAAAACCCAGAGACGAGAGACACTGCCCATGGTCCCAGACGGCGGTCAGTGTTGTCCTAGCCGTCTCCTCGAGCATGTCACTGTGCCCCCTTCCCCTGCCACCGTGGCCTCTAGGTGTGTTGGGCAGGAGGTGCTCCTGCTGTGACAAGAACTGCATGCCTGCCCATTTCTGGGGGTCCTTAGGTGGGGCTCCTCGAGGAGTAACTGTTGTGATGAAAGTTTCAGATGTCCAGAGAAGTTGCAAGAGCCTGACTGGGAGCGCTCCCCTTCCTGTTACTTAGGGTTATTGATTGGATCTTGTCGTTTACATTTTGCTGTAGTTGCTTTATCATTCTACCTTGGGCATTTTTCTGACTTGTTAGAAATTTGGAGATATTGTGCCTCTTTCCCCAAAATGCTTGTGTGCATTTACGAAGAGTAAGGAAGTGCTCTTCACAGTCACAGTACAGTGAGCTGTACCCAGGAGCTTAGCACTAGTGCAGTAGTTGTCTGGTTATTTGTGAAGCTTGTACTCCTTCTGTGGCTGTTACTTGTAGATTACTTGCCCTGTGTGAATCACAGTGTAACAGACGTTGCATGCGTTGCAGTAGGTAGGTACCTACCTGCCCCTCTCTGGGCTCTGGGCTCGGAGCTCTGGCTCTCGGATCTAGGATCACAGCTCCAGGCTCCTGGCAGCAGTTCTCTGGTACCCATGCTGGGACTGCTCCCAGGTTGTGCAGGTTCAGCAGCTCCCAAAGGAAGAGCAGTGCCAGGGTTAGGGGCTCACCTGATGTCTTGAGCTAGAGTGTTGGATCTGTGCTTTACTTCACTTAGTTTGTGCTGTCCTCTGCCACCTTACTGAGGACATTAGTCTCCTCAGATCTATTATAGTTGCAAATATAGTCTGTTTTTTTAGCTTTCTTCTCCATTGCATCTCATCCTGTGGGAAATGATTCTTCTGTGACAGGATTTTTTCCCAGGCTTGATCAGGAAAATAAAATGAAATGAAATTTGAATAATTTGGGCTGGGGATTTAGCTTATTGCTTCTGGCATCTGCCTGGCAAGGTCCTGAGTTCGATCCCTGGTACCACATACCACAGTGCGCATGATGGCTCATGCCTTTTATCCCAGCACTCGGGAACCAGAGGTAGGAGGATTGCTGTGAGTTTGAGTCTAGCCTGGGCTTCATAGTGAGTTCAGGGCCAGCCTGAACTACAAAGTGAGACCCCGTCTCAAAAAACTAAAAAAAAAAAAAAAAAAAAAAAGTAATTTACTTTGGAAATACAATGGGTGAGTATCCAACCATTTGTGAATTATAGCCAAGATAGGTTTTCTTTTCAAGTATTTTAAAAGACTAAATCCAGAACTAGGAAGTGTTTAAAGCATATCCCTTAACTCCTTACTGGTAGCTCGCCCAGTTCAGTGACAGGTAGAAAATAAATCTAGACACTCAACACATGGTGAGAAAGGGCTTGGAAAGGTCTTTTTCCCAGTGGACACAGGGTACTCATTGTGCCAAGCTAAATTCTCTGCCACTTACATGAGAACTTTTTGTTACAAGCCATATGATTGGGGCCTGCCTTAGTTACTTTTCTTGTTGCTGAGACAAAATACCTGACACTTAAAGTTAAAGGAGGAAAGGTTTATTTAGCTCACAGTTTGTGGAGGTTTCAATTCATAGCTGGCTGGCTCCAAGGCAGGGTGGTATGGCAGAAGGATGGTTCCAAGAGGAGAAAAAGTTCATGGTAGGAGGAGGGCAGCAAAGCAACAACCACAACTCTTTCCATCCCTTACGTCTTATCTAGGGTAGTTAGAGTGGGCAGCACTCACCGTTAGTCCTAGTGCCCTTGATCCTAGCATTGCACCATGAATCAGTCCCAGCATCACACACTCTAGATCCAGTCACCCCTGAAAAAGCCCCCCCTATGACTGCGTGAAGCTTTGGGACATCTAGACATGAAGAATCAGAACAGGGCCCTTCACCATGTTCATCAGATAATGACTTCAGCCAGCCAGTTCTGGCAGGGTGTGGTGGTACACGCCTGAAAGTTCAGCAGCAGTCGGAAACAGGAGGATCACAAGTTCAAGGCCAGCCAGGGCAATTTAGTGAGACTTGTCTTAAAATAAAAAGATCTGGGTTGTAGCTCAGTGGTTGAGCGCTTGCTTTGCATGGGCAAGCTCAGGTTCAGTCCTCAGCACTGCGAAACAAAACCAATAGCAACAAAAAACCTCATTCATATGACCCAGGAAACCCCAGATCCAGGAGTCCTCAATGTCTTCAGGCTGAAAAGCTCTGCACGTAACAGGGCAGGTCACTGTCAGGAGGGACAAAGGTGGAAGTTGCCGCTGCATGTCCTGGCCTCTCAGTGCCAGTGAGCTCAGAGGTCCACTTAATGGTTCTGTGTGACAGTCT
This sequence comes from Petromus typicus, assembly GCA_004026965.1. NCBI lineage: Eukaryota > Metazoa > Chordata > Mammalia > Rodentia > Petromuridae > Petromus > Petromus typicus. The sequence goes on along the minus strand of PVIR01014910.1, from coordinate 7,829 downwards.
TGCCATTTGTCAAATTGAGCGCTGTTGGCTGTTGACCAGCTTAAGGTACACACTGAGGGTGAAGTCGGAGTATTAAATTGGGCAGATGTGTATTGAAGTAGAGTGTGAGTTTTCTTATTACGCGTAGAGATTAAGGCCTAGCACTCATGCCGGAGGCTCCCCGGGCAGTCCGCTCGCCTCTCAGCCCTTGTACTCCATGCAGTCCCCAAGGCAAGGCTGAGTGAGTTCAGGAAACATCCACTTAACAGTACCAGGGACATGCAGAGGAAGTGAAGATAAATGATAAAAGAGCAGCAAGTGGACACCAGGAAAGATAGAGAATCCGGTACAAAGTGTTTGCAGTGCTTACCACCCCCTTGTTTCCTGAGTTCTGGCTTCTCTGATGGTTTTTTCCCAGCACTCCTGGCAGCCCCCGCCTGAAGGCCTTTGCACAGATCCACTCCTGTCCTGGAAACACCCTCTGTCTTCCAGAAATGCCTCCCACAGACACAAGTGCATCTGTCTCCCCTCGGCCTTGAGTGTCTTTGCCCGCACATGCTGTGTTCTCTGTGAAACCTCAATATAAGGCTGAATATGGTCACGTACACGGGGAGTTCCAGCTACTCAGGAAGTGGAAGTAGGAGATGACTTGAGCCCAGGAGTTTAGGGCCAGCCTGGGATTATAAAAGTGTATCTCTACCCCTGGCCATTTTTTATTTCGAAACAGGGTTTCACTAAATTTCTAAGTTCACCATCTTGGGCTCAGACGTAATCCTGCTACCTCAGTCTCCCAGAGTGGGTCTAGTGGAGCGCTCTACCCAGATAAATAGGTTTTACTCTTTCTTCCTACTAAGATGGAAGCTTCATGAGCTCAGAGAGTGTCGTCTGTTCTGTTCTCTGCAGATTCCTAGCATTTCGATCAGGCAGGAAGGCTGCGCTGGCCTGGAAAAGCAGCAGAGAGCTGCGAGGTGTGGGGAGTGCTGTGGGCAGCTCAGCCTCCCACCCCCAGCCCCTGCACTGAGCGGCTGTGCCTCGGTCTCTCCAGCTCTCAGGCTGCCACCTTCCTAGTAGATGGGCAGCAGGATCAGATGGAAGCAGGTACAGGCGCTGCGCAGCGCAGTGTCACCAGCCTGGCTGGTGGCAGATGGTCTGTGAGTGTTCGCTCTTTCCCTTCAGCTGCCCTGGAAGAAGTGAGTCAGGACTGGCTCTAGGCAGTGAGGAAGTGGGCTGGCGGGGAGGAGCCGGGGAAATCCTGAGTCCAGGTGAAGAGAGCAGGACAAGAAGTTAGGCAGAGGGGAACCAGCCCAGACCAGCTTGCTAGGGAGCGAATGGAAAGAAGCTGTTTCTTCTTATTATTTTTCTTTTTTAAAAAAAATTCAAATCTTTATTGGTACATTATGAATACACATCATTATCACATTCAACATTGAGAGTTTGTACTGGGAAGGAGCTGTTTATTGTCACACTTGGGAGCTAAGAGGAGAGTTTGGACTTTTTTTGGGGGGAGGGATGACTATTTGTTATAGTTTTGGAAAAGTGTAAGACTAGTACAAGAAACTCCTGTTGTTCTTCATCAAGAGCCACAAATCATTTTCATTGCCATTCACTTATTTTCTTCTCTTAAAATTTTTTCCACTGGAGCTGTTTCTAAGTTAGGTATTGGGTTGTACTACTAGACTCATTAACTCTTCAGTGTTTATTTCCAGGGAACATGAATATTCTTTGGGATTTTGATAGAGCACCTTAGTAGATTTTTTGAAATGTAGTTTTGTGTTGCTGGGATTGGAACCCAGGGCCTTGCAATGCTAGGTAAGGGCTTTAACACTGAGCTACACCCCATCCCAGCCCAAAGAAGGCTTTTAAAGAAGAGCAAGCATAGTTGAAAAGTATTTGGGGAAGATGGGCTGGGGGCTGGGGCACCTGTGGGACTGCTCAGAAAGGTTTCCGTTGGAGGATGAGATGGTGACCAAAAATAGGAGAGGGTGTGGACCCCCAGCCAGGAGACGTGGATGGGGTCCCGGATGGATCCTGCTTGGGACAGGATGAGTGAGAAGGTGGGAGAGAGGGGCCTCACACGCCGCTCAGACCCCGTCTTGTAGAGAGCAGTGTATCTAATGTGAAAAGCAGATCCAGTTTAATTTTCTGCTTGGGAAGATAGAGCATCATCTCTCCCTTTTATGTTCCCAGTACTGTCTGTAGAAGTTAAAAGTTTCACCAAAGCCTGGCTGACATGCATAGCATCTCCCTGGATTTTTAGAGCAGGGGCAGGATGTGGTTGTATTGTTGGAGGCTTAAACAGGGAAGGACTCTGCTGTGATTGAGATCAGGGTGTAGACCGTAGGTCACCAGTGAAGGTAATAGATGGTGCTGAGCTGCGGAGCAGACCTGTAATCTCAGCTCTTGGGAGGATGAGGTAGGAAGATTACAGGTTCAGAGCCAATTTGAACAGTAAGACAAGACCCTGCCTCCAAGTAAATTTAGCTCGGTGATAGAAATACCCAATCCTGGGGGCCGGGGAGTTAGCTCAGTGGTTCCGGCGCCTGTCTTGCAAGTGCAAGGGCCTGGGTTCGATTCCCCGGTAACCACATAACAATACTGGGTGTGGAGATTCACACCCAGCAGCAACCAGTACCACATACCACAGTGCTGGGCGTGGTGGCTCACGCCTGTAATCCCAGCACTCGGGAGGCAGAGGCAGGAGGATTGTGATGTGAGTTGGAGGCTGAGCTCAGGGCCAGCCTGAACCACAAAGCGAGACCCTGTCTCAAAAAACCTAAAAAAAAAAGAAATACCCAATCCTGACCTCCCAGGCAAGTAGGAGTGGAACAGATTTAGGAGCTGCTGAGTAGTTACAGTTACGGATAGCAATGGGGAACACCGGGGGAAAAAAAAATTTTTTTTTAAGAAATAGTGAGTAGGGAGGATGGTGGAAACCAAGGACCAAAACCAGCCCGGGGCTGCAGGGAAAATTTGTAGGAGACTGGGAGGTGTGTGGACCAAAGAAAGGAGAATAAAGGGGGTTAGCAATAGCAATGTCAAAAGAAACAATTAAGAGGCCAGGGTGTAGCTCAGGGCACAGCACTTGCCTGGCAAGGGTCCTAAGCTCGACCCTACCAAAAAAAAAAGGGAAACAATTAGAAAAGCGAACCCACAGTGAGATAGAAGGGGGAAGCTGGGAGCAGGCAAGACCTGGGTGCCCTCACGCAGCGTGGTGCCCTGTGGCCCCTGGAGGTAAACGCGGCGGGCTCAGTTCTTTCAGATTGTGAGTCAGAACACAGGCTTTTAGGAACAGCTCATGAGTAAACGCCACCCTGGTGGCTATGCAGATCAGACTATGGAAGGCTTTCAGATTGGACTTTACAGCTGCCTGAATGTTCTTCTGGACGAAGTACCAACTGTATCATATTTGAGCTTATGCTATGTATTGAAAGACACTCTTTCCTTTAAGAAATGTGTTGTATGGAAGACTGTACTTTCCTTTCTAGCATTGAAAATTCCCAGATAAGAGAAAGTATGCTGAGGTCAATACTGGGGCTTAAACCCAGGGTCTTTACACTGAACTACATCCCAGGTCGTTTTTTATTTTGAGACAAGGATCTTGTTCAGTAACTAAAGACAAAGGTCATGTTGCAGAATTCGTGCCTTCCTCAACATTATATTAGCAAGAATGCTCTCACATCTGTGGTGGAAATTCTGTGTGACGGTGTGCTGTGTCTTGCTGCCTGTCTGTGTCTGCGAGGTGGCAAGTTGGTGGCTTGATATCAGCCGGGGTGGGAGTGTTTACACCAGTGGTGGTGGACCTGTGGCACCTATGGTGCCCTGGGCTGTTTGTTATCACTGAAAGCTGTAAAAGGTTCTCCATCACCGGTTTATGCCATAGACCCCAGTTTGTTGTTCATTTGTTAAGAAAGTGAGAGAATAGATGTCATTACAGCTTATACTTACAGTGTTTTGTGTCTGGAGCCACTTTAAATAACACAAAAACTCAGTAAATGTTCAAGTATTCGAAAACTAGTGTCTAGCAAATTTGTTTGTACTATGTTTAATATGTATCTATCTATATCTATCTCTCTCTCTGTCTATGTATATATAATTTCTTTTTTTTTTTGCAATATCAGAATCAAAGTTAGCGCACCACACAGGTGAGTGCCACTGAGCTACATCCCCAGCCCACTTTTTTATGAAAATAAGAGCTCACTGTGTAGTTCATACTGTCCTTAAATTCACTACGTCGACTAGGCTGGCCTTGAACTTGGAGTGATCCTCCTGCCTCCGGCTCCTGAGTGCTGGTATCACAGATGGTGTGCCATCACTCCTGGCTTCACTTCTCTTTTCTTTTATTTTTCTCTCTTCTTTGTCCCTTTCTCATTCCTATCCCTTTCTGAACTGGATATTGAACCAGGCAGACCTTGTGGATACTGGGCAAGCATTCTACTACCAAGTTGCTGTACAGACATCCCCAGTCTTTCCTTTTATTTTAATGAAAGTAGCAGCTAGCATTCACTCATTTGTCAGTGGCATCATAGATTGGCCAAATATTGGACCCCCCCCCAAAAAAAATTAAGAGAGACAAAGATCTATGAAAACATGTGGTATGTGAATTGGTTATATGAAATTTACTGTAAAGACTGTTGCTTATTGTATGCTCTGAATCTTTTATGTCAGTAAAATTGATAATAAATTCATATAAACACACGCGTCAGTTTGTTAAGCATTTCTTAAAACACCAATGTAGTAGGCTAAGTGCTACCCTCCTGGAGTCCACTGTATCTGGGGGAAAGCAGAGAAATCATGGTAGATGCAGCAGAGACCGATGCCGGCTGATGAAAGAGCTTAACGAGTCGCTTCATCTTAGGGGGACAGATGGAGAGAATTGAGTTAGGCAGGGATTGGGGTGCCTGGCTGTGCATTGGAACAGCACCTGGTTGACTCTAGGAGAAGACGCGCAGGCTGGAAGAATGACAGGCGTCTCATGTAACTGCAGCACAGTGATAAGGGGGAAGGAGGTGGGTGTTCAAGAGAAGAGGGTGGGTGTGGGCCAGAGTGGGTGCTTGTGGTAGGTCTGTGACATTCGCATTTAGAGTCTAGGGATTCTGCCTTGGCTGTTCACTTGCCACAAACACTTAGACCATAAGAAAGAGGTTTTAACGTGTGTGCTTGTGTGTTTGAAGTAAAACTTAGGTTCAGTGCTTAAGAATTGTCCACTTATTGTGTGTAGGACTTTGGTAATGATTTCTTTTTTTTTTTGTAGTACCAGATATCAAACGGGCCCTTGTGCTGGGAAGGTAGGTGCAGCACCACTTGAGCTAAATCCTAGGCCCATGCTAATGATTTTCAAGTAGCTGGAAATGATTACATTGTCTTTGTGCCCTGGGAAAGTATACAGGGTGGGATAGAACAAAATGCTGTGGAAGAAACCGTTCTGACCTGGGAGAGGAGGAGCTTCTGGGCAAACCCGAGCAGGGTGGTGGTTTGTAACAATTTACTTCCTGGGTCCCCAGAAGACCACCGCTGGCCCCCTCTCTGTGTTTCCCGGTTTTATTGTTTGATTTACTGTGTGGAGTGTTCTGTGGCTGCATGAGTGCTAATTCTGCCTGGAGCCAGACTGCTAGAGGGGAGGGAGCAGTCCAGACCTTTTCTGTACCTCAGGGGCTGGACTGGAACAGGTCTTGCTTTTGTCTGATAAGGTTGAGAAGAGACTGGGCAGAGACTGTGGCCTAATGCAGAGGGTGTGTTGCCCTTGGAGAAGGTGCTGAGTTAGGCTTCTGTCCCACCTAGGTGGGGACTGACTGCCTGGCAGAAGTTAGTGAATGTAGTAGGAAATTCCTGCGATGAAATCATCAGTAAAAAAGACTCAATACGACTATTTTTATTTTTACCAACATTTATTGAGTATTTATACTATATCAGGCTCTGTGCTGCTGACAAGAATTCAATGATATTTGATACTTGAAATGTCAGTTTTTAAAAGTAGCTTTACTATATAATGTATATACCACATAATTCACTCATTTAAATTATACAAATCAGTGGTTTTAGTATCTTCAGGATTTTGCAGCCATCACTGCAACAAGTTTAGAACATTTTTCATGATCCCCAAAGAAACCCTGTCCTCTTCATTCCTACACTTTGTGGAGCAGTTCTGGAAGTCCTGTCTTGTGAGTATTATCTTACCAAGTAGTCACGATAAAAGGTGAACGTTGGTGCCCAGTGTCATCCAACAGAAAGGTAGGCTCCTCAAAACAGTGCCATGTGTCCCCACCCACCAGAAAGGCACGGTTGATTTCCGACTCTTTCCCAAAGTCGAAATGACCATGGAAGGTGGATGTTTGATTTGCTTTTACAAATTTTTTCTGGTTTTTTTTTTTTTGAGACATTGTCTCACTATGCAGTTCCGGCTGGTCTTGAACTCATTGTGTTACCCAGGCTAGCCTCAAACTTAGAGCAATCCTCCTCCCTTTCTGTGCCTCCTGAGTTGCTAGGATTACAGCTGTATACCATCATGCTCAGCGAAGGTAAATGTTTTTTTTTTTTTTTTTTTTTTTTTTAGACAGGGTCTCGCTTTGTGGTTCAGGCTGGCCCTGAGCTCAGCCTCAAACTCACATCACAGCAATCCTCCTGCCTCTGCCTCCCGAGTGCTGGGATGACAGGCGTGAGCCACCACGCCCAGCACTATGGTGTGTGGTACTGGTTGCCACTGGGATGTCTCCACACCTAGTATTGTTATGTGGTTACCGGGGATCGAACCCGGGTCCTTGCGCTTGCAAGACAGGCGCTGGAACCACTGAGCTATATCCCCGGCCCGAAGGTAAATGTTTTAAATTGATCTGGGACATTGAGGCAGGAATGACAGTGCAACTAAAGACGCAACCAAAAGAGGACTTGCAGAACTACTTCAGAAAGTAGCAAAAATGATGGAGAAAGTGTATGAAGTCAGGAAGAGTATTTTGAGGGGAATGACTGGCAATATGTCTTTTATTTTTTGAGATAGGGTCTCATTTTGTATTTCATGCTGGCCCTGAGCTCACTATGTAGCCCAGGTTAGCCTCAAACTCACAGCAGTCCTCTTGCCTCTGCCACCCAAATGCTGAGATTATAGGTGTGAGCCACCATGCCCAGCATTGTGGTATGTGGTATTGATTGCTGGTGGGTATGAGCCCCATCCCCCCGCCCCATTGTGGTCTGTGGTTACCAGGGATTGAACTCAGAATCTTGTGCTTGCAAGACAGGCACTGGAATCACTGAGCTAAAATCCCTAGCCCCTAATCATTCATATTTTTTGATTATACCTACTACAGTATTTTCTTCTTTGGGTTGTCTTTTTACTTTGTTCATGGCGTTATGTTTGGAAGTATAAATGTTTTTAACAATAACTTATACTAACTCCTAATTCTTTAGTACTTACAGTTTAGTTGAGTGACCATTAGCATTTGGAAACTGAAAATTCTGTTCAAGCAGAGATTAAAAAGCTCTTTCAAACATTCTCTTTGCCATGCCTGTGGACCAAACCTAATCAAATCAAGCATAAACTGATGGCTGTGAAACACAGTAACTGAGGGCCGGGGGCTGGGAATAGCAACAGATTTGATATAAGTGAGGTTGTATTTAGGCACAAGCTCCAGGACAATGGAGCATTGTTGTTTCCTATTCTAATCTTTTTTTTTTTTTTTTAGGTTTTTTGAGACAGGGTCTCGCTTTTGTGGTTCAGGCTGGCCCTGAGCTCAGCCTCAAACTCACATCACAATCCTCCTGCCTCTGCCTCCCGAGTGCTGGGATTACAGGCGTGAGCCACCACGCCCGGCACTGTGGTATGTGGTACTGGTTGCTGCTGGGTGTGGGTCTCCACACCC
>PVIR01014909.1:0-39321 GCA_004026965.1 Petromus typicus | reverse complement strand
AAGCGAGACCCTGTCTCAAAAAACCTAAAAAAAAAAAAAAAAAAAGGAGCCAGGAAGCCTATAAAGAAATGCTCAACATCGCTGGTGGTCATTCAAGAGATGCGGATGGAAACAACACTGAGATTTAATTTCACTCCACAAAGAATGGCTGCTATCAGGAAAACAGTCAACAACAAATGCTGGCGAGGCTGTGGTGGAAATGTAGACTGGTGAAACCATTGTGGAGATCAGTGTGGAGATTCTTTAGGAAACTAGGACTGGAGCGGGGGATTTAGCTTACTGGTTCTGGTAACTGCCTTGCAAACACAAAGCCCCAAATGCGATCCCCAGTAACCACATGCAACAGTGCCAAGCATGTTGGCTCACGCCTGTAATCCCAGGACTCAGGAGGCAGAGGCAGGATGATTGCATGAGTTTGAGGTTCACCCGGGCCACACAGTGAGCTCAGGGCCAGCCTGAACTACAAAGTGAGACCCTGTTTCAAAACAAAACAAAACAAAACAAGGACTAGAGGTCCCATTTGACCCTGCTATTTCTCTGCTAGGTATATATACGAAAAAATTAAGATTCATATCACAGCAACATATACACACCCGGTTCAGAGTAGCTCAGTTTGTAATAGCCAAATCTTGGAAGCAACCCAAATACCCATCAACTGGAGACTGGGTAAAGAAGATAAAGTTTTTTATTAAATGAAATATTACTCTGCTGGGCTGGGGATTTAGCTCAGTGGTTCTGGTGCCTGTCTTGAAAGTGCAAGGGCCTGGGTTTGATCCCCTAGAAACCACATACCATACTGGATGTGGAGACTCACATCCAGCAGCAATCAGAACCACATACCACAGTGCCGGGCGTGGTGGCTCACGCCTATAATCCCAGCACTCGGGAGGCAGAGGCAGGAGGACTGCTGTGATGTGAGTTTGAGGCTGAGCTCAGGGCCAGCCTGAACTACAAAGCGAGACCTTGTCTCTAAAAAAAAAAAAAAAGAAAGAAAGAAAGAAATATTACTCTGCTATAAAGTGAAAAATTTCACTCATTTATACTCAAATAGACATAGTTTGAGGCCATATTCATAAGTAAAAGAAATAGGTCACAGATGTGTAAATACTGTATCTTTTCCCTGGTATAAGAAACTGAAGGTGTAAATGAGTTCTAAAATAACAGACATTGTGTAATGGTAAGAAAATATTCAAAGGGAAAAGGAGGGGTAAGGATAAGTAAATAAGGGAAAGAAAACAATTTAATGGTTTAATGGTAATAAAAGGGAAACAAGTCAGGCGTGGTGGCTCATGCCTGTAATCTCAGCAGTTGGGAGGCAGAGGCAGGAGGATTACCTAGAGTTTGAGGCTTGTCTGGGCCACATAGTGAACTCAGAGCCAGGCTGAACTACAAAGAGAGATCCTGTCTCAAAAAAAAAAGGGAAATAAAGCTTATGTATATAGGGGGCAGGGGGGCTGTAGGGTGGGCAGGGGAATGGAAAAATGAGAAGTCATATCATGTATTGATACAAATTGTCAATGTTGATCTGATCATAGTGTGTATATAAAATATACCAATAAAATCGATTTTTTAAATATATAAATAAATAAACTGGGGTCAGGCTGGGAGGGGACAAATGCCAGGATAAGGAGTTGGAACATCAGTTGGAACATCACACTTAGAATTAAAGTGTGAATATTTCATAATTCCCTATAACTTCATGATTTCCTATAACTTCAAACCGCATAGGTTTGAGAAGTCTTACAATAATAAACAATGTGATAAACATTAAAAAAAAAAAAGACCCAATGGAAAATCACAAGGTGGACATGAGGTGGGACAAAAGCATAGCCAACCAGTAAGATTACAAGTACAGTCACCCAGGTAATACTGATTAAATGGGGACCCAATGCTAAAACAGTGGCGCAAAGGGAATTTCTGGAAAGGAAATGGGCTAAGGAGATAGATGTCTGTTTAGAATATCAATCACTGCTATGCTTCCAGGGGAAGTAGTACCTCTTTTCTTTTTATAATGTTCACCAATGAATGGGCCTCAGCTGTATTTCTCCACTGAGGGCCCAGCTTTGTCTACCTGCCTTATAATAATTACTAACTTTTAGCTATCTGCAATATAAAGATTGCTGGAAGTTCAAAGGCATCCTGGGCTACATAATGAGTTCAAGGTATGAAGAACTACAAACTGTAGTAGTTTGGAACAGATGATAAAAGGGTAGAGGACACTGGACTCTATACCTAAGCTTGCTGCATCAGAATCACCTGCAGAGCTTTAGTAACAAAGCCAAAATCCAAATATAACCATTCCTTCTTTAACAACCAGGTTCAGTTCCTGCGATTATGTCATTAAATGAAGAATTATATATGGTATGCACATTACAATATTTAGAACAAAGACATAGTCAGAGTGATATAGAGGGAATAGATGCAAGTCCCAAACCTGCTAGATACCTGAAATGTGAGTTCATGTTTTCTAAAATCAAAAAATACATTCTAGAAACAACAGAGATTAAGAGTAGAAAACAGTGTATTAAGTGATAGATAGCTTTGCCTAAGACAGACAGGAGGACTGGAAAGTGAGTTGCCCGCCCATCCAGCTTTTGAAGGTGTTCTATGGGACAAAGCTATGAGATAAGGAGGGTTAAGGAGGGGCAAAACTATAGTCAACTAGCAAGATTGCAACTAGCAAGATTGCAAGTACAGTCACTTAGGTAATATTGAGTAGATAAGGATCCAATGGGAAAGCGAGTCATGTAGCAAGCACACGAGGGTTCCAGTCAGGGATCTTTCCTGGGATGGGTGGGTTAGGATCTTGGTCCCCCACTCGGGTGATTGACACCTGTTTAGAATATCAATCATTGCTATTCATCCTGTGGTAGTTTCTCTCCTTTTACAACACTGGACTTCAATGAATATGTTCAGACTGTCTTCATGCTGGCTCCAAGGCTGGCCCTAACTGCGTACAAGATACCTAAGTTGAGAGCCTCGACACACTAGGCTCCAAGAGGGCAAGGGTGAATCTGGATTCATTACCATCTCCCCGGAGAGAGGGGCGCAAGCGTAACTCCCAACCTGCTAGGTATCTGAAACACAAATTCATGTTCTCTAAACTCAAAAAAGGATTTCTAGGAACAACAGAGGTTAAGAGTAGGAAGAGTTTATTGAGAGAAAGCTTCCTACTAGGAAAGACAGAAGGGGGACCCGAAAGTGAGTGAACCCATCTACCTGACTTTCCAGGGAGGTGTTTTTTTTTTTTAATTTATTTATTTAATTTTGAGACAGGGTCTCGCTTTTGTAGTTCGGGCTGGCCCTGAACTCAGCCTTGAACTCACAGTAATCCTCCTGCCCCTGCCTTCGAAGTTCTGGGATTAGAGCTGTGAAGACACCATGCTCAGCACTGTGATATGTGGTACTGACTGCTGGTGGGTGTGAGTCTACATGTCCAGCATTGTTGTACGTGGGTTACTGGGGATCGAACCCGGGTCCTTGCACTTGCAAGGCAGGCGCTGGAACCACTGAGCTAAATCTCCGGCCCTCCAGGGAGGTTTTATGGAGCAAAGTCACAAGGTGAGGCGGTGTAAAGTGGAACAAAATTATAGTCAACCAGTAACACTGCAAGTACAGTTGCTTAGGTAATATTGGTCCAATGAGAAATGAACAAAACCATGGTCAACCAATAAGATTACAAGTATAGTCACCTAAGTAATACTGATTAATTTGGGATCCAATGGGAAAGCCAATCACATAGCAAGTGTGCAAGGAATTTTATTCGGGTATCTTTCCCAGTAGGGGTGGGTTAAATTTCTGGCCTTTCTCCTCAGAGTCTGAAACCCACTTACAATATCAATTACTGCTATTTTACATGGGTGTGGTAGTCTCTCTCCACCTGCCTACAAAATGTCTAACTAGCTTGCCTGCCTACAAGATTCCAATGGCCCATGCTCAAGCAGACACCAAGTTAGCTTAAGTGAACTGACCCTGCGTCGAGTTTTCTGCACTGAAATATCCCATTGGGTGGGTAGGGTCAAGAGTAGAGGTTCAGAAACCATTCTACAACCACTACTCCATGTCGTAGGTAGAGGAGATGGGCTGCTGAGAACAGCGTAAGCATGGCAAAGAAAGTGACGACTGAAGGACTTCCAGCAAAAGATGAGGCATCTACACTCTTGAAACAGGATACAAAATGTACACGTGCTCACCGCAAACTTTAGTCAGAACAGATGTGTGTCACAATACTGAGAGGCCCACGATAGACCCCATAGAGGGAAAAGGAAATTAGTCTGGATGTTGGCTGCGAGGCTGGAAGATGGTCTGGTCCCCCTGGGAAGATGGTATCAATATTTCATTTATCGGGCTGGGGATTTAGCCAAGTGGTTGCAGCGCCTACCTTGCATTTGCAAGGACCTGGGTTCGATCCCCGGTAACCACATACAACAATGTCCAGCCTGGTGACTCAGGCCCAACGGCAGTCAGTACCGCACACCACAGTGCCGGGTGTGATGGCTCACACCTGTAATCCCAGCACTCGGGAGGCAGAGGCAGGAGGATTGATGAGTTCAAGGTTGAGCTCACGATCAGCCTGAACTACAAAGCAAGGCCCTGTCTCATAAATATTTTTATAAAATTCTCACTAATATTACCAGCATTATTTCAATTTTTAAAATTTATTTAGTGACATGGTCTAACTATATAGTTCAGGGTGGCTTTAAACATGTAGCCCTGGCTGGCTTTGGACTTGCTGTAATCCTCCAGCCTCAGCCTTCTGAGTGCTGGAAAGACAAGGATGTACCACTACTTCTGGCCAGTATTTCAGGTAATGTACTGTATATACATTTTGATTATCCAATCACCTACAGATATTTGTTTCTACCTTTTGGTTGTGAATTCTATAAACACTGACATATAAACCAAAGTTGCAGACTTCCATTTTCATTTCTCCTGAGTAAATTTTCCTAGGAGTGGAATTATTGAGTCATATTTAAGTCTGTATTTACCTCATTTTATCTAGATCCTACTTTCATCTTGAATTGGCCTCATATGTTTGTCCATATAATAAACTATCTCCACATCACAAAATACTCTTCTACAGTATAATGAAATAACAGACCCTGAGCATGCTGAGAACACAGGATGAAATGAGGACAAGCCACAGAGTGAAACAGGCTTAACCACGCCCACAGCACATTCAATGAGAGTAAAGCAGAAAGGCATAAACGAGCAATATTCTTCAATCTGAAAGCATCCCCCAGTGTGGTGGGTCTGACTACTGCCCACAGCAAAGTACTGTTCTGAGCTTCGAAGGCGTCTACAGCCATTCAAGCAGCTCAAAGCACAGCAGCAGGTCAAACACGAATAAGCAGATGTTTGTTACACATTTCCAAACCTAACATAGCTCCTAAGAACTATTTTTCCTTTTCCTTTTTCTGGAGAGAGTCTAGCTGTATATTTCAGGCTGGTCTTGAACTTGTAGTCATCATCCCACCTCAGCCTCCCAAATGCTAAGATGTGTGGGTTTTTTTGGTTTTGTGTGGGTAGAACGGGGGCTTGAACTCAGGACTTCTTCATTCTACCACTGAGCTACATCCCTACGCCCTCTTAAATTATTTAAAAAGAAAAACGAGTCTAACATCAACTGAAATGAAGAACCCAGAAAAATTTAACTACAAGTGACAATAGCATTTGTGTATTTATAACTAAAACAGAAATGTGGTGTATGTAAATATAATAAACTGAATTAACCTGCTACACTGCAAATACTAACCATTTAAGCAACTCCCCACACCAGGTAAGACATTTACCTCATGTAATTCACAAACCGGCCTTCAAAACTAACCTTCGCGGGCTGGAGATTTAGCTCAGTGGTTCAGGCACCTGCCTAGCAAGCGCAAGGTCCCGAGTTCGGTCCAGGAACCACATACAACAATGCTGGGTGTGGTAACTCACACCTGTAATCCCAGCACTCAGGAGGCAGAGACCGGAGGATTGCTGTGAGTTAGAGGCTGAGTTCAGCACCAGCCTAAACTACAAAACAAGACCCTGCCTCAAAATACTAAAATGGAAAAAAAAAAAAAAAAACTATTCTTCATTTCACTCCTTTGTAACCATGTCTGCCACTCCTATTCCATATAGCAATACCTCGTTTCTCAACTACACTCATTCAAGTACCTTCCTCTTTCTCAAAGTCAAAATGGCACATTCTATCCCAAATCTTACTCAAAAAATTTAGGCTTAGCCAGGCATGGTGGCTCACACCTGTAACCCCAGCACTCAGCTGACAGAGGCAGGATTGCCATGGGTTCCAGGCTGGCCTGGCCTAACATAGTGAGTTCAGGGCCAGCCTGAAGTGAGCCCATGCCTAAAAAAAAAAAAAGCCAAATACACATACTTCCATTAGGTTAAATGTTATCAAATGGTCAGGATTTAACCATTCTGAGCAATACATAAAAACCCATTCAAGCCAGGGATTTAGTGCAGTGGTTCCGGCCAAGCTCAGGGTCCAGAGTTTGATTCCACTAACCACATACAATGTGGGGCGTGGTGGCTTACACCTGTGGTCCCAGCACTCAGGAGGCAGAGACAGGAGAACTGCTGCGAGTTCAAGGCTGGGTTACATAGGGAGTTCGGGGCCAGCTTGAACTACAAAGACTGCCTCAAAAAAATTTTTCAATAGCTGTTTTGTCTTGAGCTGTTAACTAGTAACTACTGTTATGCACTAAAACAGTAATGGACAGCTAACCTTAGCTCCAAATACATGTTCCATGTCACCCCTCCCCCCATCCACCCACCTCAGGAAGATTTTGTACTTGGCAGGCAGGAGTGTGCCAAAGCTACATCCCTGGGCCTCCAAAGTTTTTGGTTTTTTTGAGACAGGGTCTCGCTTTTGTACTTCAGGCTGGCCCCAAGCACAGCCTTGAACTCTCAGCAATTCTCCTGCCTCTGCCTCCTGAGTGCTGGGACTATAGGAGAGGACCACCATGCTTGGCACTGTTGTGTGCAGTACCGATTTCTGGTAGGTGTGTGTTTCCACACCCAACACTGTTGTATATAGTTACCGGGGATTGAACCTGGGCTCTTTCACTTGCAAGATAGGCACTGGAACCACTGAGCTAAATCCCCGGACCCCAAATACATTTGATTCCTTGGAAGATACTTCCCATCATCACTTGTTTACTAATACCCAACTCTTACACCTCATCTTTGTCAACTACCCTTTACCTGAAATACTCCAGACCCAACATTTGAAGTTGCTTAAAGCACAAGTCAATTTATAACACATGCTATAAACTGATGCCTTTTAGATTTCCATTACAAAAAAACCTGGCTTCTGGGTCAGGGATTTAGCTCAGTGGCTCACACCTGTAATCCCAGCTCTCAGGAGGAAGAGGCAGGAGGATCGAGCTCAGGACCAGCCTGAACTACAATCAAGACTTCTCAAAAAAAAAAAAAAAAACCACACAAAACCACTATCTGTTCTCACTGCATTCTGAACACCATCTTTATCTTAAATACTTATGGGTAGCAGAGTAATTCTGCAAGAGGGTTCGCAAAAGAAATGGACTATCATCAAAAAACACGATTTTACAATCTTCAGGCAAAAGCACAACTTTATTTTCACTTCTAAAAAACACAATTGAACAAGAACAAAGGAGACTGTGCAGTTCAACTTTTTATTTTAATAAAATCAGAATATGCACAGCACATGCAGTGCTAGCATCTAAACTAATACAATAAGCAATTACTAAAGCTACAGTGACTTGAGGGTCAATGTCTACATTCAGCAAGTTTAACTCCATTCTTATATGATTTTTGAAACTTTAACTGAAAATATTGCTTGCTGATAAAACTTGCTCAAATGCTATTGCTGAATGTACAAGTCACTGAATATGCCAATACAACAAAGATAACCACATGTTTGAGGATTGCAATGTGCCAGACATTCACTGAAAAAAAAATACACACAACTAAACAAAACTCACACAACAAACATCTGAGAATCTGGACACTTCAGTGTTTTGAAGTGTTTCATTAATATCTTAAGACAAGTGTATCAAAACCTTGGCATGATTTAATTTCAAGTCGCCAATTTTGTTTTTACTAACATCAGAAAGTTATGGCTACACTGCCAATGCCGGGTCTGCTTAATTTGACTTAAGAGTTTAATATGACTTAACATTAAAAGCTCACACTACCCCGAAATATATAATTTCACGCATACGGTGACATTCAACATTCAAGTGCCAGTGTTTTTGTACTGTCTTTTGGTCAAGTTTCTTTAAACTTTCAAAGAATCACTTTTAGGCTTACAAAAATAAATATTTGTCAAAATGTTCAATAAATATTACATAAAACTAGCAGCAAAAAGTATCTAGAAATCTGTCGTGTGCAAATAGTTTTCTTCCCAACTATCATTCCCATGGTCCCAAATAAATTTTAGAATCTAGTCCCATCCCCTTCCTAGACAAGCTGCGTTCAACAATCTCCAAGAGACAAAATAAGATTGGAAGTTTTAAGGACACGCACACAAGACATATATATAAAATTCTCTGAATGTGCAATAAAAGAAGTACTTTGTAAAAAGTTATGGGCAAAATGTACAAGGGCCTAAACCTAGACTAATTGAAATAGCACCATAACAAATGACCTCAATACTGTCAAGTGCACCTACTTAATAAAAGTTTTAGAACAAGGCACAATACACTTGAAAATCTATTGCACTTTAGGAAATTTTTACCATCTTCCCATGCCACTCTGTAAAAAGATTGAGCGTTTGGATCACCGCGTTCTGGCCAAAAAATTAGCCCAGAATTCAAAGTGGCAGAGGCATTTTAGTGGTGGACAATGCTCATCTTTGGCCAGATTTAGCATAAACAGACTATAAATACAATGGAAACCTATGCAACTAAAACTGACTAAACTGCACTGTAGAGCAGAATCGACACCTTGTGCAGTTATGTACATATTTCCAACCTGTGTGATCTCAAAAGATTTCAGTTTGTTACTCTTCTGGAGCCATTTTTACAAAGTCTATATAGTAAGCCAGTTTAACATCTCAACGCAGCTTGAACAGAGTAATGTGAATCGGCATTTAAAAGAAAGCCTGCTGCATAATTCTTCCTGTTCATACCCTCTTGACCAAAAAACATCAACACTAGCATGCGTTATTAGACCAAAAATCATCCAGGGCCCTAATGAGGGCTGGTCATTGCTGTGGTCAGCCATTCTACCATTTCAATTTCATTTATGGCAGGCATTTAAAAAGTCTAAGTAGATGAATTCTCCTAAAAACCTATTTCAAGTTATCAGACCTTTGTACTTTCCCTGTAATAACATGCCCACATTTGGCTAGCTCATCATTAATGATCTGCCTAAACATTGAAAGAGGAATTGCTGTATTTACTCGCATTAACTTTGAAAACAGTGCTTTGAATGTATGCATGTATTCATACATCACCTCATCATGACTGGAATGGCTTGTTTAAAGACTATCAGGTTCTAAATACCTATCCAGGATAGAGTGAGCAAATCAGAACTTTAACTTAATACAGTTTGCCACATTAGAAACTAATTCCATTAATATGCTTCAAGACGTTTGTTGTTTGTTTTCCCCCAATCTGCAAGTATCAAAAAGCCTTAATGTAGGCTACCGCGTATGTTTTTTCCTTGTAATATTTATGGATGAATCGATGATTCCTGTTAAGTTGTATCACACCTGTGTGCCAAGGTTTGATTTTAGCCCAAGTTCAGTAAATTTATTTTGTCAAAAAACAATTGATATCTTGAGCATTACTGAGCCAACAGGACATCAAAATAAAAAGTTGTCTAAAGTTAAAGGCACAGTACATTAACAAACAAATGATCCTCAGTCACAAAATTATAAATGCAGTTTGGGATGGGGGTAGGCGGGAGGGGAGTTAATCCAAACTACAGCAATGAAGTCTTCAAACCACCTTCTGAACAGGGCTGTTGATTATTCCTTTCATTTCTTCTTGTGACCTTGAGCTCCCTTAAAAAAAAAAATTTCAGTGGAGAATCACAGCTGGTAATGTACTGCGAGTTCTTGAAGCTACACAAGGTATAGTCTGGCTAAGTTACATGTGGTTTCCATATTAGCTTGTTTGGCAGGGTGACCTACTGCAAAGCAGGCTCAGTTACCCCACCAGTCAACCCCCTGGGAGTTGTAGTTTCCTCCATATCCATCACTGTTATAAAAGCCTCCGTAGCCACCTAATGAGAGACAAGAAAGAATAACTCAGTCATTATTCATTATTAGAGAACATCTTTTTGCATTTTGATGTAAAGCTATGAAGAGCAATCCAGAGTACTGAACTTCTCCAACAGTCTCAATCACATTTTGAAAAAGATAGCTGAAGGGAAAATGGCCTTTCCCAAAGGAGAGGTTAAAGATGAGTATTACCTCCACCAAATCCTCTGCTGCCGCCATGGCCACCTCCACCACTGCGACTGCTGCTTGCACGGCTGCTGCTGAAGCTGGAACTGCCAGCGCCACTACTTTGTCGATAGTCTCTGGCACCAAACCCTCCACTAAATCTACTGCTACAAAGAAAAAGAAGTGTTTGGTTCCTTAAGATGAAAATTTCACTCATCAAATTCTTGTTCAAAATCCACAATAACCAATTTTCCATTCAAACAATTCCCCATCCAGTTATACTTAGTGGTTTCAAAGTCCACTCCAAACCATTCCATGCTGAGAGCAAATATTGGAAAGTGTAAGTGGACACTTTTCCCCCTCAATATATACCATCAATACCTCTCACCTCTTAGAACGTCCGCGACTGCTACCCTTGTAGTGATGTTCAAAAGCCATGTTTTCTAACCAAGACGGCACCTCTTGTTTTGCTTCAACAAGAAGATCCAACAAATCCTTAGTAATATTTACGTTCCTTTCGTTGAAGAATGAGGTGGCAAGGCCTATAATAGTTCCAGAAAGAAATATATAAACAAAGGTCTGCAGTAAGAATGGTTGCTTCCCACATATAACAAGTAGAATAATAATAATAATAAAATATTAGAACACTTTACTTAACCAACTCAAAGTTAATATGAACAAAACCTCACTACATTCCTTGGAAACAAGAATCTAGTATTTGGAGACCCTACAAAGTTTTCTGCCATCAACAGTAAAGAAATTGTTAGTCCATGTTGAAACTACTTACCAAGGTTTCCTACACGTCCTGTACGGCCAATGCGATGGACATATTCCTCAATATCACTTGGTAGGTCAAAATTGATAACATGTTTCACATTAGAAATATCCAGTCCTCTTGCTGCTACCTAAAAAATAACTTTCATTATATAAGGTCTACTTAGAACCATCTGAACATAAACTCCAATGCAAATATAATTATTATACATACTGCAGTAGCCACTAGAATTGGGCTTTTTCCTGAGCGGAACTGATGAAGGGCTTCTTCCCTATCTCTTTGAGAACGATCTCCATGGATACTGGTGCAAGCATATCCTTCATGGTACAAGAAGTCCTCCAGGGAATCTGCACCCTTCTTCGTCTCCACAAACACTAAGGTCAGTGAATCCTTGCCTGAATTTGAAAAATGAACAATATTTTCATCACTGAACAGTTTAGTTCTCTTTGTATTTAGTAAACATGGAAAGAGAAGTAATTAAAATGGACTGTTTTAACAATGTTTTGAATGGGGAGGAAAATAAGTGATTCACACAGATGGGCAAGGTACTGGGGACTGAACCCAGGGCCTCTACACTAAGCTACATTGCCAGCCCTTTCTTACTTTTTTGAGACAATGTCTTGCTAAATTGTCCAAGCTGAGCTAGAATTTACAATCCCCCTGCTTCAGTCTCAAAGATAACCGGCACATCTCACTATGCCCAGCTCCAAATGGGTTATTACCTAAACCAAAGAGTGATGCTAAAACTAGTCAGAATTTTACCTGTTGCATTTAGGAGGTCAAGCAGAAATGACCGTTTATCTAGTTCTTCCACCCAAACTACTTTCTGTGTAATGTTCTCAGAAGTGGAGCCAACTCTTCCCACAGCCAGAAAGATATATTCATCTAAGAAATCACGAGCCAGCATCTGAGACGGAAATAGAAAGTTTTACCATCTATTGAGATAAACACATTTGTAAATAAATACAATTTACATCATAGAGTACCTGTATTTCCTTAGGAAAAGTAGCACTGAACATCATAGTGTGGCGGACTCCTTTTGGAGGCATAGTATCTTGCTCAACAATTCTACGTATCTGAGGTTCAAACCCCATATCCAACATCCGATCAGCTTCATCTAACACCAAGTATCTGTCACAAAAACATTTAGTTTAGAATTTGAGAAAAAATCAAAAGCCAGTTTCAGTTCAGTTCTAACTTTAGTTTCACTTTATCTACTCACTCCTTGCACCATATGTTTTGACACACATTATTTTTACCACTAGGTAAGCCACTCTCATTGCACAACCAAATTAATTCTAGGCTACTTGACTGTCCTAAAAGCATGCCATTCTTACTGTATACTAAAGTGCTAATAATAGTGAACGAACTTTTTGTAAGAGGACAAAAATAATTTTTCAAATCTTTAGACAATGCTAAAAAAAATACAACAAAATAAACATTAAAAACTTCATGTTGCATTCCATAAACTGAAAAATTAACGTACTTGCAGAAGTCTAATCCAATCTTTCCTCTTTCCATCATATCCACGAGACGTCCTGGAGTAGCGACTAACAAGTGGCATCCACGTTCTAAGTCTCGAATCTGCTGACCAATATCAGCACCACCATACACCACACAAGGACGAACTCTAGATCGGTATGAGAACTGTAAGCACAAATAAGCAAAGAAATTCTGTCAATTAACAGGTCAAGATTTTTACAAAATGGTCATAAAGTGTATCATTAGAATCACTGCTAAAGCCAAGGCTGAAATCTGTACTTACTTTTCTGGCTTCTTCATAGATCTGTACTGCCAACTCTCTGGTTGGTGCCAACACCAAGGAGATTGGGTATTGTTTGCGGCGCCCATACCTTCCATTTTCCTAGCAGAAATAATTTATACAGTAAACCACTTTGTAAATCATTCTTTAAAGAGTTCACAATTTCCCTTTTATATTTTTCATATTACAACTCAATGCTATTATTTGTCATTAAAGTCTTGGTGTCATCTATAAGGTTCTCTCTGCATTTCCTCATTTTATTAACAAATATTGGGCTGGGAGTATAGTGCAAAAAAATATTTACCCTCATGGCCCTCAAGGCTTCACCCGGACCATCTGAATAAATCTGACTCAAGATGGGCAACAGAAATGCTGCAGTTTTTCCAGACCCTATTAAGAGAAAAGCATGTTGATTGAACCACTTAAAAAATTTGGAGAAAAAAAATTTGAAGAATCTAATTACTTTTTAACAATGATAACAACTTAACTGTCCTATCACTAATCAGTAATTTTACTTTATGCCTAAATATATTTTCAAAAAAACCCAAAAGCTCAACCACCAATACCAGATAGCTTCTTTGGTCCACCTAAAACAGCAGTTTGCAAATTCAGGTCCATTCTATTTATCAACTAAGCTTTTACGGGTTATGTCTACATCCAATATATGTACCATTGATGGCTTCTTTCATATAACAAATAGCAGAGCCAAGCAGTTGCAACAGAGACCACATGACCAACAAAACCCATCAATATTATCTGGTTCTTTATAGAAAAAAATGTGACAATATTTTACCCTTACCAACTGAGCTTACCTGTTTGGGCACAAGCCATCAAGTCTCTTTTCTCTTTGATAATAGGAATAGCATGCTTCTGCACTGGAGTTGGGCGAGTATAACGAGTAAGCTCAATGTTTCCCATAATAATTTCTCCCATCTCAACATCACTGAACTGTCAAGAAATTCAATGCGGTTAAATAGCTAGAGAATGGAGCCCCTCTGTTGTATACTAACAATAATAGATTAACCAAAGCCAATTTTTAACTCATAGCTGCTTTAAGTAGAATTACGATAATGTTTCAAGAAAAATCAACTCCAAGGTTCAATCTATAACCAACAACTCAGATTTTGGGTTCCTCTTATCTTTGACTTCTTTCCTATTTCAGGTAGTGAATTACTTATAAAAAAAATAATAACTAACACTGAATTTAATTCTCCACAAACCAGTTAAGGTGTCTGGTCCACATATCCTTTAGGAAATCCATCTACCAGCTAGTAATTCTGACCTGCCCTGAAAACATTCACTTTGTGTCTTAAAAAGGCAAACAAAATTACTTACACTTTCAATATGTGGAGGACAGTTGTTGCCTGTTGCCTCAACTGGAATGTCATCGTATTTCTCAAAGTTAATCCCAGTGTTGCCTCCAGAAAATAGTTCCCTAAAATCGTAAGATTTCTAACATTATCTGCTATATACCAGCTAATATAGTACAGCTTTATCACAACACAATTTAGAAAACTTACTGTTCCAAGCGTTCACTTGGTGGGAGTGGTTTCGACCAATCATCTTCATCTGATTTGTCACACCAGCGACTATTTCCACCACGTTCAAATTTGCCAAAGCCACTCCTGTCTCCGCGGCTACCAATGCCATCATAGTCACCTCGTCCACGATCATCAAATCTGAATGGCACAAGTATGTAATCAGAATCCTATCATTTAACAATTATCATGTCCCTGCCACGACTCCAACTCTATCTGAGGATTGATACGATTATTCATTATGGCCAACTACAAGAACAGTCCAATTCTGGCTTATTCTTATTTTATAAATATAGCTCACTAGTTACCAGACTGTAGGTATGGCTTAATGTAACTTAGTGTTCAAAATAGCAACCCTTTTTATTTCTAGTCATCCATCATAATCTTGCCTCACATGTAAGAGTCAAGTTTTGTGTGTTTAAAATTGGCATGAAGCCCACACCTTCATTTAAAGTACTCATCCAAATACATTCAGTAGCAAGAAAATAGTGCACCAAGTATTAATTTGCCCAAACTATATACTTAGATGTTATTTAAAGGACAATTCATCTGTGACACATTTTGGTAAAAGGTAGAAAATAATCCTTACCTGAATTAAGATGTTTTTAGTTTTAGGCCTGTTTGCGAAAAATCAGGACACAGGACTAACCACAGCTATTAGGCACATGGGGTCAGTTCACCACACTTGCATAATCAAAAATATAAGGTGTTTAAAAATTGTCATATAGCAAGTTCACAAAAATCTCCGTATTAGACTAGTCACTAGATGAAGTTATTCTTTTAAACAGAAAATGTAAAACTAGAAAAATAGAAAAACTGATTTCATTATGCCAAAGAGCATATTCATATCTGATTTCTATGTAACAGGTTCAATTTAGTAAAGACCTCTTACAGCTAAGAAAATACAAGAATTAAACAGATATCATGCTTACCATCAAAATGCAATGGTCATGATAAGGATTACCAATTAAACTACTATTGCATACAGACCTAAAGTGAAAAGAAATTGCTTACCTTCCCCTTGATCCACTCCCACGATCACTGAAGAAACTAGACTTCCCTCTTGAATCACCACGAGATCCAAAACTGCTGTATGCATCCTTATCTTTACTAGAACTCCACCCTGAACTGTCTTTGTCGTAGTACCCTTCAAAGAAAAGGGACAAGCCTATTATATTATAGTAGAAATTACTTCTGAATTTTTATCTTACTTTTGTGGGCCATGGGAGAATGAAAGTATTCCTATTATGGTACAGATGAACCAAGACCTAGAAGCACATGCAACTTTTTAAGTGTCTAGTTGTCATAGTCTAAGAATGTTCTGGGTAGAAATCACCCCTAAGAGGTCAAGAGCTTGCCTTTAACCCACAATGACTGTGACAGTTTCATTTCCATTCACTCTATAGGTATGAATGGGTTTACAAAGAAATGTTTTCTTTCCTAGTAGGGATTGAACCCAGAGGTTCCTGTATACTGGGCAAGCAATCCACCACTGAGCTACATCCTGAGCCTCCTGTTTCAATGTTTCATACAGATGGCTTTAAATAGTAAAAAGTACAACCGATAGTACTTTGTCATCTGTATGTTTAGCTATTATAGGCTTGATGAGAATCAGGAACATCTGGAAAAGTAAACTGCTCTCCTACACATTCACAATAATTACAGATAAGTTCCTGGGTACAGCTGTAAATACCCAGTTAAAAGGGGATGACAAAACATAAAGTAGTCCAGGGACAAATATAGAAGACTTAAGACAAGAAGAAAGTTTATCTAGCTTCAATCATCTTATTAAACAGCCAGAAACAACTTATAAGTTATTTTCCTTCTGTCTCTACCACTAGCCAGCCAGGTACTTCCTGTTACTAATCAATAAGCAAATTACATTTCCAGATCTTTTCCAGTTGTAAAAATCTCTGGTAATGTTTGAGTCCTATCCTTCCAACACAGGGGAGAAAACACTATTAATGTACACAAGGGCTTGGGCATGATTATAGGCATATGCCTGTAATCCCAGCACTCGGGAATCTGAGGCAGGAGGATCACCTTGAGCTCCGGGCCAGCCTGGGTTGCACAGTGAGTTCAAGGACAGCCTAAACTATACAGTGAGGTTCTATTGCCTTCCGCCAAAACATACACAAGGGTGTATTGCAGCTACTTGCCTCCTGTATCCCAAATCGTCCCTCCTAACCTTTAACAGTTGTCATGGAAAAAAACATCATGACTTTCCTTTTTTCTTCTAAGTTGACATCATCCATTTTATGGACTTCAGAAATATTTATCCTCAATGTGGAATATCCAGTTATCTACCCCATGTAATGGGAAATGACATTTGGCATTGCTAAGCACTCTGCACAAAAGCTCTCAATGAAGCAACTAAGGTAAGGCAGTGAAACCAGAGAAACATCTCCAACTCACTGCAGTGTGGCCAACAGTCTAACCCGCTAACTACTATCCTCATTTTGGCAGCTACACAAAACAAA
Organism: Petromus typicus; assembly: GCA_004026965.1. Lineage (NCBI taxonomy): Eukaryota > Metazoa > Chordata > Mammalia > Rodentia > Petromuridae > Petromus > Petromus typicus. Next base: position 22,385 of record PVIR01014909.1, on the reverse strand, counting down.
AATGACTAGGTTGCTATTACCCTCCAGTTTGGTTTAGATAGCAGGGCACTCACTTTTTTCAACTTAAAACCAAGCTGTGCATAATTACAAACAGACTAAGATTAGCAAATTATATAAAAACTATGGCCTTTAGCTCTGAAGAATCTGACATAGGAAATAATTTTCCACTGTGACAGTAGATGAGGTTTGCCAAGTTAGTGAAGTGATTCCAAATATTTGAGCCCCTTCTGACAGAAACAGGAGAATACAATGTTACAGACTTTTCTAATTTATTTCACTTTCCCTAGGATTTGATTTATTTTTAGATGAGCCAAGAATTAGGTCTATGAAGCTAGTAATAGCAGACTTACCTTTAGTAGCTTCTCTATTCCTTAAATGAGGAGGAATGTAACGTCCTTCTAAAAGAGATAATAAAAATGTCAAAAACCTTCACATCAAAGCTTTTATCAAAATCAGTGTGCCCCTCCTCCAGACAGTCTCACTGTAGCCCAGGCTGGCTCCAAATTCACAGCGATCACCCTGATTCAGCCTCCCAAGTGCTGGGATTCTAGGCATTTGCCACCATGCCCAGCTCTGGGAACTATTTTGGAAAGAAAAAAATACCTTTAGCCTTCCAATTTGAGAGATATAAACAGGTATTCTGGTAAGTACCACTACAGAAATCTAAAAGACTATATAACACATCACACAATTAACTACTTACAGGGTTTTTCTATGTCATTAAATTCTAAACCGTAAAAATTATCCACAAAAAAGCTGCAAAGTAGAAGAGATTTCAAAGAATTTTGACTTTCAATCTGGGGTTTGCTAAGTTTAAGGAAAGCCAAACGCTCCCTGTACAAAGGCAGAAAAATAGCCTAGACCAGTGGTGGGGAACCTATGACACTTGTGCCATAGTGGGCTATTTTATTTGTATCATCGAAAGTTCTACAAGGTTCACCATCCTCAGCCTAGACTATGAAAAGCAAAAGCAAAAAATGTATCTCTGAGTAAAGTCAATTTGGTTTTTTGTTGTTCTGCAGTGCCAGGGATAGAACCAGAACAAACTTCAAGAATGCTAGCCTAGGGCCGGGGATTTAGCTCAGTGGTTCCGGCGCCTGTCTTGCAAGAGCAAGGACCCTGGTTTGATCCCCGGTAACCACATACCATACTGGGCATGGAGACTCACACCCAGCAGCAATCAGTACCACATTACCATAGTGTGGGCATGGTGGCTCGTGCCTATAATCCCAGCACTTGGGAGGCAGAGGCAGGAGGATTGCTGTGATTGTGAGTTTGAGGCTGAGCTCAGGGCCAGCCCAAACTACAAAGTGAGACGCTGTCTCAAAGAAAAAAAAAAAGAATGCTAGGCTAATACCACCACTAAGTGACACTCCCAATCCTCAACTTGCTTTATTACTAAGTACATGTTAAGATCTTTTTCATTTCTGCAATGAATTAAGTACTTCAAAAGTCTCTAAGAAGTCCTCCTTAAAAAATTTATTTTAAAAAAACTTTAACTTACTTCATTACATAATATATATATGTATCAAAACATGTTAATCCAGAAACACATTATTACTTCTTTTAGAGACAGGCTCTTACTATGTGTAGCTCAACAAGGTGACCTGGAACTCACAGCAATCCTCCATCCTCCCTCCGTAGTGCTGGGATTGCAGGTATGCACCACTACACCTGGCTACAATTTTTACTTATCAGTTAAAGAAAAAAAAAGATAATTTAGGCCAAGGATATGCCTTAGTCAGTGGTAAAGCACTTCTCCACTATGAGCAAGACCCTGGGTTCCATCGCCAGCACTATCAAAAAGTTTTTAATTTTATGAAGTTTGTATCTAATTTCTTCTTTTATTTTTGGTACTGGGAATCAATCTCATGTCCTTGCACTTATGAAGCAGGCACCCACTGAGTTAAATCCCTGGCCCACGTATCTAACATTCTTGAAAGACTGTTATTGCCAGGCATAGTATGCAAGTCCATCATCCTGGGAAAGACTATTGTGAGTTTGAGGCCAGCATGGACTACTACTGAGTTCAAGAAAAAATAAAAAACAAAAGAGACCCCCTCTTGCTTTGAAAAAAGGAAGTGAGAAACTAGAGTTTTGTGGAAAGTCCTTTCTCCCCTCTCCCTAACTGCATTCCTATATTAATGATACAGCATTTAGAATCCTAGCTACCACCTCAAAATTTAGTAGACTCACTCTACTAAGTTTCCTATTCTTCAGAGGTACAGAATAACTGTAGCTGACAAAAGTGCACGTTCCCTTCACTAAATTTAGTTCTAGTCAACTCATTCTAACAGGAATTAACACATTCACATCAACTCTAAACCGGCTTAGGATTCAAAATGGACATAATCAAAGTCTTCCAGAGATAATCTGTATTATGTAATGATTTTTCTAAAAACTGATCAACTCAAAAAGAACCACTTAGTCCTTCTTTAGTATCAGAAAGGTCACAATGCTTAGACCAACCACTAAGTACTGCACAATTTTATAGTCCACATAATTCTTCAGATAGTGAAAATTAGCAAATTTAAAAATTTTAAGCAGAAGGAAATATTAAGCTTAAATATTCAATAAATCTATATGTGTTTTACTTACTGCTGGCTGTACTTCCTCCAGTCTGATTATCCGAAGAGTTCAGGTCTAGGCCAGCAAACTAAGGAAAGAGTGAGATGGTTGGTTAGCAGCCCTGGTGCTGAATTACAAAGCATTTAGAAAATTAGCCCTGCCCTCTAGCATTTACTAGACTGCACCTCCTTTACACTCAAACACAGTTGCCAGACTGTACCTCGTAAGGCTGATAAAGTGAGAATGTGACCAAGGATGTTTTGAAGACTGGAAAACTCTCAAACAAATGAAAAATAGTACCACTGTAAATACTGCAGGTGGCAGCACAGGAAGACGCTGGTGCCATCCTACAGATACTAGGTCCAAATTTCATTCATTCATTGAAAATGAGTATTTCCTGTAACATTCTCTGTAGTAAAAGCTCCATTGTCAATCTAAAACTCAGTTATGCTAAATCTCAGGAGACAAGGCCACGCTGTGTAGTTCAAGCTAGCCTTGAACTTCCCAGGGGATCCTCTCACCTCGGCTGAGACTAAAGGCACACCCACCAGCGGTGGTGACCACTCCAGGCTTAAACTCAATTTTTAAAAGTTCAACAAGTAAAGGATTCCTTTTAGTGCCAGTCATATCTGATATTTATTTCTAAATGCTACCAACTTCACAGTTGGTAGTATTTGAAGCCTAAAAACACACCCAAAAAATGTTAAGGCAAATTCTGAATTGACTACTCTTTATAATTACTTTATCCTAAATATAGCACAAGTATTTTTAACTGAGGTAATATTCTTTCAGAACAAAACATTAGCAATACATACAAACCCCTTAGTGTGGAGCACTATGTGGGGTTCTACTGTTGAAGTAGTTAAGACTATAGCATTTTATTGCCTTTAATCTTCATGTGCACCATCCCCTTACACCGTGGGCTCAAAACCTCTGTATTCCAGGACATTTTCCCCCAGGAACGCTACAAAAGACCAAGTCATCACTTGCTACAATGCTGCCACGCGTCTGTGAGACGTTACTGTATTTATCAATCCTATGTTTTAAAGATCCAAAGATACAGTAAAACCACAAACATCAGTAGTCATTGAAAATAGGAAGCAGATGCTTCATTAAGTGTACTGACTAAATTAGTGGAGATGAGGAGGCCTCATTCTCAAATTTTCCACTAGCAAAAAAAAGTTGCCATCTTTTCTGCAGTTAAAACTGATTACTTTAAAACACAACAGGAAACTAAGTATCTGTGACCCGTTTCCAATAAATTAGCAGGAATACACTTTTGAAATTTTTTCATGAGTCAATCTAGCTGCTGTAAATTCCCATCTAAACGTTTAAGGGCCTTAAATGGGTATTTTTAAAAATAAATCAGTTATAAGCTTTAAGTTTCATTTCTTAGAACCTCAAAATAGGCACAATTTATATGGAAAAATCTTGTATCTGTGCCGGTATACCCTGTACGGTTGATTCCAGATACTTTTGTCTATGCTTCATTCAGCATACAAAGAATCAATAATATGGAGAATTCCATGCAACTGCTTTTACGGGGGGGGGGGGTGCTCACAAAAGAATACATCATTAAGTCGCCTTCCTCTCAGATCACACTCTCCTCTCTGCTGAAACCCTCAGAAGGGATTCCGATTCAGACTACAGATCGGGTACTCTGACTTATTATCACAAAATTTTACCCCACAAGCAGCAACAAGTCAACAACAAAACTGCTTGCCTCCCCTATGCCACATTCTGGGAATTTTTCCGATGGCAGATCCCTCGGATCTAGACCTAACGTCACTAACATAAAGGTACTCATACAACGCGCCTATACTGCTCCCAATTAAAGTGCGCAATCTTCGGAAAAATCGCGAATAAGATAGGGGAAAGAGCCGAGCTGGGTCCTTGGCCTCTGACGTCTTCCAGTCGCGTTCTACCTCAGCAGAGCCCAGCGCAGCGGCGCACGCAGCGACCCATTACTCTCACCCCTCCCCCTCCCTGAATTTTCTGCGTCACAAAACTTTCCACTCCGGAAACACGGCCCGGGGCCTGCAACGACCCTGCGGAAACTGAACTGAAGCAAAAAAGCCTGCGGAAGGAAGTGCCGGAGAACAAGATATCCATTCCATCCTCTTTTTCCAGGGCCTCGTCGGCCCAGGACCCGTTGGCCCAACCTCTCCCAGTAGTGGGCCACAGCGCCGCCCAGGCACCCGGCACCACACAAAGGAGGCCGCCGCCATTACCCAGAGCGAAGGCCACCCCCGCCCCGCGATGCCCCCTGCCACATTCCAGGGCCGCACTCCCCACGGGCTCACAGATACACTAATTCTGGATGCCGCCCGGTCTCCCGGGCCGCATCAAAGCACAGAGGCCCTAACAGGTCCCTGAAAGTGGGCTGTGCGCACCCCCACACACACAGTGGGCTCCGCACCCCCCCGTCAATCACTTGGGGTTCGCGCGTGCGCGTCTTCGCGAGACCGCGCACCCCTCCCCCTCCCCCTTCCTGCGCACGCACATACAAAAGCCGCCATTGTGCTCAGTCTGGGGACAATAACGCGGGCCGAGTTCGGCCCCGGCGATAACCACAGTTACCACTCCCGCCACCTCCCCGTCCCCCTGTGGCCGCGGGGCACTGACGTTCTCAAACACAAAACAGCCAGGAAATGGGAACTAAAGAGTGCCAGACCGCGCTACGCCATAAACCCACGTTAGGTCAGGGAAGAGTCACGCAGCGGCCACCTCGGTCAGCTCTTTGCGTGAGGCTCACCTGCTGGTCCAGCCCGAGCGCATTTTCCACCGCCACATGACTCATCCCTGAAGAATACCGAGAACTCGGAGTCTTCCGCAGCTGAGCGAGTGCGCCTGGTACACCGCAAGGACCCTCTCACGGGAGAACTGCGGCTCTGAAGCGCCCGGCGCTGCCACACAGCTAATATACCCACTGGCAAGGCTGCTACGTCAGCACGTAAGGCGCGCACTCCCTCACAGCCGCACTCCCCCGCCGCCGAGACTTCTGCCTGGCTACTGCGCGCTCCAGCTCCTAACCTCGCGGGATTTCCTAGTCAGTCCCGTCGACCCCTGATTGTCCTGCCTGGAAACCCCGAGAGTCAAAAGCTACCCTATTTTGTTTGAGCTTCACTTTCCCTCCTTTCAGTAATATCTTACCCGGTCTTGCAGTGTCGACATCTCGCGAGAACTCATTGTCTCCTGTGGCCTCCCGCAACGAGGTCTTAAAATGTAATCTAGAAAGAAAAAAAAAATGTAATTTAGGCCTCTACTTTCGCCCTTTTTCCTCTATGTACCTTATTTTCGGTGTTCCTTTCTCGCGTCGTTCCTACCCTTTCAGTCCCTGGGTTAGCAGATATGGTGGTATTTCTTTGTCTAATTAGCCTTATTTCTTGTGACCGTAGCCTTTCTAAAACCAGAATTTGGCAAGAACCCTGAAACAGTGAGGGCGGCGGGTCACGTGACCGCAGGTGTCGGGCGCGGTGGCCATTTTGTGGAGCAGAAAACGGTGGCTTGAGTCGAGGGCTTCGAATGGGGATGAGGAGAGGGAAGAGAGGCGCAGGGGAGAGAAGAGGGGCGGGACGATCACTGCCGGAGGAGAAGTGTAGGCGAACCCAGTGGAGCTCGCCGGTGGTCGAACGTTCCCACCGCGGTTGCCTAGGTAGCGGTGACGCCGCCAGGAAACTCACAGGCCTCGCGCGCCCCGCCCTGCGACTGCATCGCTCGCCCCTCCCCCTTGGGAACGAACAATGAGCAATCACGCGCTGATCTGGATCAGCTGCTCCCCGGGGACCCCAGCCCTTGATCCCTCCGCTGTCGTGCGACTCACCTTCAGTACTTAGTTTCCTTCCGCGGGGTACACAGCAGCTCAAGGCTAGCGGCTACCTGCGCTGCAGGGACCTTGGGGCTTGTCCCTGGACCTACACCCTGAGAGAGTTGGGGTATTCCTGGGCGCAGCCTGGGCCTGCTGGAGAAGCTGCGACAGTTTTATTAGGATTACTAGCCTGGGTTCAGGATGCCGGGAATGGAAATGGGATTCTGTCAGAGGAACTCTTGTAGCCCTTTCAGGATAGCCACCCCTAGTCCCAGCTTTAATACCAGGCCCTTAAATAGAAATAGTTGACTAGTGGCTCCTGGGATTTAAGCGAGGGGTCACACGTAAGCATCAGTACATGGTTCTTGTAAACTCTTCTAGTCTTTCTGACCCTCAGCCTGACAATAAGCAGGACTTGGATTTTCCATTCTTCCCCCAAAGGGCTTGTGCTGTCAGAATTCCAATGGCTTCTTCCCATCACGTAATTTACTACCCCCAACATTTGTCTCCTTTTCCGGTTTTTAAAATCTTTTTGTGTGTTTTCTAGTTTTTAAAATCGAAACTGAAATCCTGACAAGATGGGCTAGTATAACAATGTGTCCCCTGGCAAGTTTCTTAACAGCTATGGGTCTCAATTTTCTGATCTATAAAAGGAGTCTGCTAGACTGCATACTCCTCCCTTGTAAAAGACGCAGCTCCTTTGTACAGCAAGTAATTTTTAACACCCTCTTTAACAGTAGTGAAATAATAAATCGTACATAACATAATCTAAACTTACAGTTTCAAGAAACATGATTCAACTACTGTAAATATAAAGTGTTCGTAAAACAATGCAAAATTTTATTTGTACATGCTCCCGCACAATTACATTAACTGATGTTACCCACACAGTACAGCTACAAATGCAAACTGAAGAGGTGTGTTGTTCTCACAACTCAAGTATGATAAGCAGCCTTGCCACACATGACTACATTTTCCAGAATGATGAGCAGTTAGTAAACTTTGAAGCGAACCAGTATCATCTTCCTTCAGTTGACGCAACAGTTGCTTTCGTGAACGATATATGTGTGGAAATGGGCAGACGTCTTGACACTGTGTATAGGTAATTGTTTTAGGTTTAGACAATGATGAGCTGCCATGAGTGTCCGGTGGATTGGTTCTTTGTTGTACGGGGCTGACCCACATGGCAGAAAATTGACCATGGCTGGCGGCATCTGCGGACTAAATGCCCCAGTCCCAGGTAGTCACTGTGACAACCGAACATACACAGATTTCCACAGTCCCCTTTTTGAGAATCATGGGCTTGAGGAACCATTAGGGCCCCTTCCTGCCCCGGCTGAGGAGCATTGGTGAGGTATGTTCCTGAGCTTGCTTCAGTTTCCTTTTCTTAGAAACCAGGGTAAACATTAGTCTGCCCTGGTTCTGGGCTTTGTTGTACTTTTGAATATAGCCAGTATCCAAGGAACTGCCTGCCATGAGAATAGCTTTAAAAATTAAAATGTGCAGCAGTTTCCTATTTTCAATTAACCCTTGCTCATAGGCGTATGCAGTTCAGACCACCAGGGTGTTTTGTTAATCAACATGTTGTAATTGGACTAGCAAGCGCCGCGCAAGCAGGGAAACATACAACGCTTTGTCTTCAAACACATTCTTTCTGAGAAAGAATGAAGTACACATTTGAGGCCTCAAATTGTGCCAGATTTCACCGGTTCCAAATGACTTTTCCATTAAGCAATCACTTACATATCTTCTCCACATGGCGATCATTTGCAAACTTTATTGGAAGTGATGTAAAAAGGGTTAGAAAGTACTGAAACCAAGGTCTTTTAAAGACTCTTTTCTGCTTTCTTAGGTATTTTAAGTGCCTGTGTTGAAGCAGGAACACCAGCTTCCCCAAATCCCCATTCCCCACATCCCCATTCCCCACCTCCGAGGCCACCCCGCAGGGCAGGGAGGAGAGCGGAGCGCAGGGCAGGGAGGCTGCTCTTCCGGAACTGTGCGCTCCAGCTCTACTGCTTGCGAGCAGCTAACTGGGGGCCACTCGCGACATCTCAGCACCCCAGTCGTCATCTACAGAGTTGTCATGAAAGTGGTTTCTGCCATGTATGGTGGGTGGGATTGCAGGGCTCGTGCATGAAGCACACGTGTGTAGCTTCCTGTGGTCTTGACTCCCAACCGGAACGGGTTGCTTTACTGCGCAAATGTCCACTGTCGCACTGTAAAATGCTGCCATTGTGTGTGAGTACACAGCAGGGAGACTGCTGCCCAGCAGATGTGCCAATGCCTGCCCTGATCAAGTGGTGATTCGAGGCATGGTGAAGGATATATATCTGCTATTTGGCTTCCACAGACGGCCTTCTCCACCCGTGGGCTCACCACTCCCCGAGACTGAGCTAGACCAAGATCACATTATCACAGCGCGCACAAATAATGTGTCCAAATAAGCTAAAACCTAACACAAAGATAACTTGACTTCTCTATTTTGGTTGCCTCTTCCTCCAGGTACTGGGGAATGAACCCAGGACCTTCACGCTGAACAACATCCCCAGACTCTTTTTTATTTTTTTTAAAAACAAGGGCTCACTATGTAATCCAGGCTGACCTTGAACTCACTGTGTAGCCCAGGCCGGCTTCGGACTCTCAGAGATCATCCTGTCTCAGCCTCCTGAGTGCTGGGGTTAGAGACATGTGCCACCATACCCAGGATCTTTTTATTTTGAAACAGGGTCTCACTAAGGCCTTGAGTAGCCTAGGCTGATCTCAAACTTACAGTCCTCTTTCCTCAGCCCGCTGGATGGCTGTGATTACAGGCCTATTCCCGCATGGCCCAGTTTAATTTGACTAGTCTTTAACTAGAAGATAAGTAATAGGACTGGGAGGGTGTGGCTCAGTGGTGCTGTGCCTTCTTGGCAAGTACAAGCTTATGAGCTTGATCTCCAATGTGGAGAAAGAGGAGGAGGAGGAGAGGAAGGAGAAGGGGAAGAAAAAATAATATTGGCCAGGTGTAGTGATGCACACTTGTAATCTCAGCACTCAGGAGGATTGCCATGAATTTAAGGCCAGTCTGGATATCTAGCAAATTCAAGGCCAATCTGAACTACAAACTAAGACAAAAAGAAAAGAAAAAAACAATAAAAGGTATGGAGATAAAAGCAGTCCTGTACTGAGGTCCTTTTCTTGTATGTTTGAAAATGTAACAGCTTCTTTGGGTTTTGTGTTTGTTTCTTTATTGCTTCAGAGTAAGTATATTAGTTACAATGCCAGGTATTCACACTGTACATCGTGAGAGTGTTACTGTGCAGGCTGGTAAAAGTTAGAAATGGGAAAAGAGGGCCGGGGAGTTAGCTCAGTGGTTCCGGCGCCTGTCTTGCAAGCGCAAGGACCCGGGTTCGATTCCCCGGTAACCACATAACAATACTGGGTGTGGAGACTCACACCCAGCAGCAACCAGTACTACATACCACAGTGCCGGGCGTGGTGGCTCACGCCTGTCATCCCAGCACTCGGGAGGCAGAGGCAGGAGGATTGTGATGTGAGTTGGAGGCTGAGCTCAGGGCCAGCCTGAACCACAAAGCGAGACCCTGTCTTAAAAAAACCTTAAAAAAAAAAAAAAAAGAAATGGGAAAAGAGAGATGGTGAGCCCCAGTGTGCTGCTCTCCTCCCTTCTCCAAGTCTGCGGGCTGGAAAACACAACACCAGGAGCATTTCAGGCAGTCCCTAAAACAGCAAGATCTGGAATCTGCCTTTCTTCTTCTAACCATGGCAAGACCAGATCAGCTGAGTCTCACTGCTGCGCTGAACTGGCTGACTCTCCCCGACAGCCTTCCTTGGCAGTTATTACTGTCCTTGTCCTACAGACCTTGCTAGTACTAGATTTTATAAACTTTGAAAGTTTTGTTGTTGTTTTTCGCCTGGAGTGGTGGTGCACCCCTGTCATCCCAGCATTTGGGAGGCAGAAGCAGGAGGATTTCTGTGAGTTCAAGATCAGCCTGGGCTACATAGTGAGTTCAGGTCAGGCTGAACTACATACTGAGACTCTATCTCCAAAAGGAAGGTTGGTTTTTTTTGTTGTTGTTGTTGTTTTTTTAGGTTTTTTTTTTTTTTTTTTTTTTTTTTTGAGACAGGGTCTCGCTTTGTGGTTCAGGCTGGCCCTGAGCTCAGCCTCCAACTGACATCACAGCAATCCTCCTGCCTCTGCCTCCCGAGTGCTGGGGTTACAGGCGTGAGCCACCACACCCAGCACAGTGGTGTGTAGTACTGATTGCTGGTGGGTGTGAGTCTCTACGTCCAGTATTGTATGTGGTTACTGGAGATCCAACCCGGGGCCTTGAACTTCCAAGACAGGCGCCGGAACCACTGAGCTAAATCCCCGGCCCTAAAAATCCTTTCTGACACCCATATTTTCAAGCAAGTTTATTTTCTCTTCCAGTCAGTTTAGTGTTTCTCTTTTAATATTGAACCATTAATCCATTTTGATTTTAATTCAATATATAGTAGGAGAGAAGAGTCTGGTCTCAGTCTGCAAACAGATGTCCAGTTTTTCCAGCACCACTTGCTGAATAGGCTCTTTCCTCCCACATGTTCTTTTGGCCCCTTTATCGAAGCAGTTGAGTGTACGTAGGGTTTTTCTATATCCTCTATTCCATTCCAATGATCCATGTATCTGTCTGTGTTCCGGTACCACACCGTTTTTATCACTATTGCTTTATAGCATAGCTTGAAGTCAGGTATTGCTAAGCCACTTGTTTTGTTTTTGCCCCAAATTGCTTTTGCTATTCTGCTTCCCTTCTGGTTCCATATGAATTTTAGGATTGTTTTATCTGGTTCTGTAAAGTATACTGTTGATATCTTGACAGTATTGGTTCTGCCTATCCAGGAGCAGGGGATGGACAGCTTTCCATTTTCTGAAGTTCTCTTCAATCTCCTTTTTCAGAGTACTGTCATTTTCTTTGCAGAGATCATTTGCTTTCTTGGTTAGGTTAATTTCTATGTATTTCATTTTTCTTGAAGCTACTGAGAATGGTATTGGTTTCATAATTTCCTTTCGCATCAACTTAATTGTTGGTGTACACAAATGCTAGTGATTTTTGTGTGTGGATCTTGTATCCTGCTACATTGCTGAAATTAGTTGTTAATTCTAAGAGTTTTGCTGGGCGTGGTGACACACACCTGTAATCCCAGCACTCAGGAGGCTGAGGCAGGGGGACTGCAGCAAGTTTGAGGCCAAAACAAAACCAAAAATAACTAGCAGGGCCGGGGATCTACTCAGTGGTTCCGGTGCCTGTCTTGCAAGCGCAAGGACCCGGGTTCGATTCCCCAGAAACCACATACAATACTGGGTGTGGAGACTCATGCCAGCAGCAATCAGCACCACATACCACATATCACAGTGTCGGGCGTGGTGGCTCACGCCTGTCATCCCAGCACTCGGGAGGCAGAGGCAGGAGGATTGCTGTGATGTGAGTTCGAGGCTGAGCTCAGGGCCAGCCTGAACCACAAAGTGAGACCCTGTCTCAAAAAAAAAAAAAAAAAAAAAAAAAAAAAAAAAAAAACTAGCAGTTTTTTGGGTCAAGTTCCTTGAGTCGTCTATGTAAAGTACTATGTCACTACAAATCATGATAATTTTCGTTCTTCCTTTTTGTTTTGTTTTTGAGACAGAGTCTCACTCTGCAGTTCAGGCTGGCCTTGAACTCACTATGTGGTCCAGACTGGTTCTGCATCTTGCAGCGATCCTCCTGGCTCAGTCTCTCAAGGGCTGGACTTATAGGCATGTGCCACCACGTCCAGCTTCTTCCTTTCCTATATGTATTCCTATTGTTTCTTTCTCTTGCCTGATAGCTGGAGCTAATGTTTCAAATTCTCTAATAAGTAGAAGTGGTAATAGTGGGCATCCTTGTCTTGTTCCTGATTTTAGGGTGAATGCTTTTAGTTTTTTTCTCATTTAATATGATGCTAGAGCTGTTGGTTTGTCATAAATAAGCTTTATTTATTTATTTATTTTTTTTTTTGAGACAAGGTCTCACTTTTGTAGCTCAGGCTGGCCCTGAGCTCAGCCTCAAGCTCACAGCAATCCTCCTGTCTCTGCCTCCCAAGTGCTGGGATTAAAGGCGTGAGCCACCATGCCCGGCACTGTGATATGTGGTACTACCGATTGGTGGTGGGCATGAGTCTCCACGCCCGGCATTGGTTACCAGGGATGAACCCGGGCCCTTGCACTTGCAAGTCAGGCACCAGAACCACTGAGCTAAATCCTTGGCCCATGTCATAAATAACTTTTATCAAATTCAGGTATGGTTCTTCTAAGCCTGTTCTTCAGAGTGTTTATCATGAAGTGATGTTGGATTTTGTCAAAAGCCTTTTCTGTATCTATTGATGTGACTGTATTTCTTTTTCGTTGTTATCTTGCTTCTGTTTATGTAATGTATCACATTTATTAACTTATGTATGTTGAACCATCTTTGCATCTTTGGGATGAAGTCTACCTGGTCCTGATGTCCTTTTTTGTTTGTTTGTTTTTGGTACTAAGAATCAAACCCAGGGCTGTTCTACCAGTTTTGAATCTCTCTAAATTGCCCAGGCTGGGTTTAAATTTGCAGTCCTCCTCCCTTAGCCTCTTAAGCAGCTGGGTTTACAGGTTTGTACCACCACACCCAGTTTTGATTTCTTTGAAGTCACTTTGAGCTCATCATGATGGAGTATGCCTGTACTCCCCACACTCTTGAAGGCTGAGGCAGGAGGTTCACCAATTCAAGCCGAGCCTGGGTAACTTAGTGAGACTTTGTCTTGAAATAAAAGGAGCTGGGGATGTAGCTCAGAGGTAGAGGACCCTGGGGTAGGATGACACATAAATAAATGAAATATTAAAAACTTTTATCCTCTTGTATCTTGTCCAAATCAAAGTTCTCTCTTAAGAAATACAAAATTGTGCTCTGGACATTCTAGCTATCCTCCCTCTCCATTGGCTGTCCTCGTGTTATGAGCTAAGAGGCAGGGAAGATGCATCATGAGCTTACAATTTACTTACAGATGAACTGCAATGGTTCCAGAGTTGCACAGGGTGAGTGGCTGCTCCCGGACTGTGGAGCCAGAAGGGAATGTGTGGGGAGGCCGTCTTTACCCTGTGTGGGAAGATGCCATTTTCAAACATGGTTCTCAGTATGGCTGTCCTGTTCCAACTGCTTCACATAGATCATTAGTTCATGCCTATGGCCCACCTAGAGGAGAGGAATATTTCCCGGGCTATAGAGACAGGAGACAAGGGACATGCCATCTACACAGCCAGGGCACCGTGGAGAGGGAGTCACCCACACAGAGTACAGCCAGGCCCTATGTGGGTCACCAGCCTGGACACCCTGGCTCAGCAAATCCTACTTCCTTCTTTCCTCCTTGAGTCATGGTCATCTTCTTTCTCCTCTTCTCTCCTTTTCCTTCTTCTTTTTCTTCCTCTTTCCTCCTCCTTTTTCTACCTCCTTCTCTTCTTCCTCCTCCACTTCCTCTTCTTCTTCTTGATTGGCATAAAATACGATACAATAGGTTATTTGCACAATGCTCACCCCTCTGTGCTAGGGATCATTAGAAGTGTGGTTGTTTTGTCCTTAGTACTGAGAATTGAACCCAGGACCCTTGCACTGAGCTACAACTTCAGCCCATTATATATATTTTTATTTTGAGACAAAGTCTCACTAAGTCCCTAAACTGCTCAGGCTGGGCTCGAACTCACAGTCCTCTTGCCTCAACCTCCTCCTAGATCCTGATTACAAGGTGTGTACCACTATGCCTGGCAACTGATGTGGTTTTGTTTTTCTTGCCGAGTTAGTGAATACATGAGTGTTTCTTTTTCTTGTATTTCTCTTACCTTATAGAAATATAAATATCCTTTTATATGGATTTCAAATTAAGCTGAAAAATCTTTAAACACTTCACGTGGGTTCCATTGTGCAAGCAGACCACCCATTGGCGGCGAATTTGTGGTTTTGCAATACTTGCAGAATAAATGATGGTTTGTAGCCACACACCTTCACTTGAATAATAACTAAATTAGTTAAGTGCTACTTTGAGCTGAAAATAGAAAAAGTCGGCAATGCTATTTCTTCCACAAGAATTGTTCTGTGAAAGGAAAAACACTGCAGCCACCTACTCTTTCTTCCCTGGAATGGTTTTGAATCTATCACACCCCCTTTCACACAACTTGAATACAAGAAGAAATATGAAATATTCTGCATAAGCAAAACTGACCTCAAACATACCAATCCCTCTTCATGAGTTCGCTGATCTGTCAGTGAGTGCTGTGGACTGGATGTGTCCATGTGTTGGAAAGTGAATTCCCAGATTAATAGGTTTGTGGTGTCTGGAGGTGGGGCCTTTGGGAGTTAACAAGGATGAGCCGAGGTCACGAGGGCCTCATCGTGGTGTTAGTGGACTTAAAAGTAGAGCAAGAGCAACCTGAGCTGCTACACTCCTCTGTCTCACAGGGTGATGCCTCTACGTGTCATCCACCTAATAAGAAGGCCCGCATCAAGTGCTCCGAACACATGCCGCCACCATGCTGTTGGACTCCCTAGACTCCAGAACTTAGAGCCAAGTACACTTCTGTTCTTTGTAAGTTATCCAGTTTCGGGTAGTTTAGTATAGTAACAGAAAACAGACCAAGATGGTATACTTTGTGTCTCAGCATCTAAGAAACCTATTGAATCAAAGACTCCAAAACTAAGCTAAGCAAGGTGGTGGATGCCGGTGATCCCAGCACTGGGAGGGTGAAACAGAAGGATCACTGTGAATTTGAAGCCAGCCTGGGCTTCGTAATGAGTTGTGCCACCCTGTCTCAAAAAACCAAAAAGTAAAAATGCCTTCTCAGGTATTTATAAAACTGATAATTTAATCAAGACTTTCATTTTTGTTTTGTTTTGTTTTATAGTGCCAGTGATGGAAACCCAGGGCTTTATACATGATAGGCAAGTAACTGGCCTGGCACAGTGCTCTACCCCCTTCCTGAATGGGTCTTCTATATGCATGATCAGGTCTTACATGCTAAAACTTCTTAGAAGGGAATTGTGACCTAAACTATAGGTTCAGCACTCAAATCTCACAGATCTCTTTAAGTTCTTCCAAAATGCATCACTGGACATCCTTTTCTAGTTGCCTGGGCAGCGCATACATACTCTACTTAGAATATAGGATGCCTCATGACAAGGCCTCTCTTACCTTCCTGAAGAGTCAGTGCATAAACGAGGCAGCCTGTGCTGTGAGACAAGGCCTCTGAGCTTCTCAGATGAACACTGCTATATTAGGACCAAGGACAGTTATGCAACCAGACTGCTCTCCACCTTCCCTTGATGCCAGCCCTCCACCGCGAAGACCACCTGTTAGACTAACAAGTGTCACTGTATTTTTGAAAAATGATCATTTCTGAGAGTGAATTTCACAGGATTTTCATTTCGGTTTTAGCTATTTTAGGATGTGGACAAAGAAGCTTTTAGAAAATGAACCGGCGGTAATTATGATTAAAAGAATGGATGGAAATGTTTTTGTAGCATATACCCCAAAATAAAACAAAACAAAACAATCTCTTAGAACACTCTATGACCAGTGTCTGGATGGAATAATAGGATTGTGAGTGGCTCGTGACTGACAAGCCAAGAGCAGCCTCCTCACCTTTGCATCCCAGGCCAGGGCTCCATCCGGGGCTTCTGCAGCCAGTCTGACCTCCCTTACCATGCTCCAATGGAAGGGACGTGTGTCCCTGTCCCAGATAGACTGTTTCACTCATTTTAGATCGCCAACACCTGATGCTGAACCTGGAACTCATGAGGCGTTCCTAAATATTCACTGAGTAAATGGAGAAAGGAGGGTGTGGTAGAGAGATGGATGGAGTTTGAGTGTTTGGTTTGGTTTGGTACCAGGGACTGAACTCAGAACCTCGCAATTGCAAGGCAGCCACGAGAACCACTAAGCTACATTCCCCGGGGAGAAATGGATGGAATGTGGCCACGTCCTTCCTCTACATGGATAATGGCCCAGGCCAGGAGATCACTGTTTGTTTTTAACTTTAAAATGAAACTTTACTCTGCCAAAGACCCTGTTAGAAAGTGAAAAGACAAAACTAGGAGAAAATATTTGCCCATGACTTATCTGGCAAGAGACTAATATCTAAAATTCTCAGCCAGGAGTGGTACCACATTCCTGTCATCCCAGCACGCTGAGAGAATGAGACAGGAGCATTACAAGTTTGAGCCCAGCCTGGGCGTTTAGTAAGACCTCGTGTAAAACACAAAAAAGCTGGAGATGTAGCTCAGTTCCATCCTCGGTACCACTGGAGGATAAAGAGAGAGAGAGAGAGAGGGAGGGAGAGAGAGAGAATGAGAGAGAGAGAGAGAGAGAGAAAGAAGCAAGCAAGTAAAATATGAAGAGAATAGATATTTCACTGAAGAGGACATACAGGTGGCAAATATACATGTGAAAAGGTGTCCAACACCATTAGTCATTAGCAAAATGTAAGGTAAAGCCACAATGAAATATCACCACCCACCTATGAGAATGGCAAAAATAGTGGCTATACCGAATGCTGGAGAGGATGTGAGGAAACTCTATCACTCACACATTGCTGATGGGAATGTAAAATGATATGCCCACTCTGGAAAAATAGTTAGGCAGCTCCTTTTAGAACTAAAAATGGACTTACCATATGACCCAGCACTTGCATTCTTGGGCATTTATCCCAGAGGCATCAAAACTGATTTTCACTCAGAAACTTCTGCATGAACATTCATAGTGGGGTGTGTATGTGTATGTGTGTATATGTGTGCACACATGCATGTGTGTATAGTGGTACCAGGGATTGAACCCAGAGACTTTGCACTGAGCTGCAGTCTCAGCCCCTTTTTTATTTTTTATTTTAAGACAGGGTCTCACCGAGTCCCTACATTGCCCAGGCTCACCTTGAAATTGCAGTCTTTCTTCCTCAGCCTCCCAAAGTGCTAGAAGTACAGGTGTGCACTACCTCACTCGACCATAGCAGCTTTACCTGTAATAACCAAAGACTGGAAATAATCTAAATGCCCTCCAGTGGGTCAAGAGTTAAACAAACTCTGGTACGTCCATACCATGTAGTAGTGCGAAATGAGCATGAATGAGTGGTGAACCTTCGTGAATGAAATGAACATGAAAAGCAGTGAATGTATGAAGCAACATGGGCAGATCTCCAGGAAATTATGCTGAGTGGGAAAAAAAGCATCCTTAAAAGGATATGCATCACGCCATTGCATTTATGTAAAGTTGCTGAGTTACATAATACAGAGAGAGAGAGAGAGAGAGGGAGGGAGGGGCATCTGTGGCTGTAGAGGGATGGTGTGAAGGACTTTTTTGATGATGGAAAACTATCTTCCACAGTACTGTATTTTATATTATTTTTTATTTTTTGGTAGTAGCGGGAATTGAACTCAGAACCCTGTGCTTGCAAGGCAGGCACCAGAACTACTGAGCCAAATCCTCAGCCCTTGGTTCAGTTGTATTTTTTCCTTCTTTCTTTCTTTCCCTTCCATCCTTCCTTCCTTCTTTGCACTCTTTTTCTCCTACAGTACCGTAGATTGGTTCCCAGGCCTTCACACTGAGCTATACCTCAACACTCCCCACTTTTAAGTTTTGAGACAAGGTTTTGCTAAATTGCCCGGGCTGGGCTTGAATGTACAGTCTCCTGCCTCAGCCTCCTGGAGTGCAAGGATTATAAATGTGCACCTTCATGCCTGGTGAGTCAAGTCCCACAGTGTAGTACAAGCTACATGTGACACACATGTACACACAAGTAAATGCTTGTAAAATGGATGGAATCAGGAGGCTTTTGGGTTGCACCACTGCTGATTTTCACAGATGAGGGTTTGAACAACATCTCACTTAGTGCACGCCAGTCTTGAGTTTGCTTTGTAGCCCAGGCTGGCCTTGAACTCTCTTCCTGCTACCTTAGACCCGGAGCCACTTGGGATCACAGGTGTGTACTACCATGTCTGGCTTTGGTTTCCTGATTTGTCTGGTGCTGGGGCTGCACCCAAGACTTCATACGGTATGCAAGTGCTCTACCACTGAGCTGTACCTGCCCTTTCTGCTTTTGATTTTGTACCACAGAAATGCAACTTCTTGTGAATCTATAATTATCTCTAAATTAAAAGTTCAGAAAAAGATAGAACCAGTTAGCATTTCTGACCAGCAACTGAGTTTTTCCTGTATGCATGCCCAGTCTTCTAAAAACATCTTGCATCATGATTTGTGGGAACTCGGTCGCAATTATAATCCATGTAGAGCCTTCCAACATACCTTCACAATTTGAATCTTGGACGGAGAATGTAGGTCAGTGGCACCATGCCAGCCTTGCAAGTGCAAGGTCCTGAGTTCGATACTCAGTACTACAACAACAACAAAAAATTGAATCCTTTTGTTACTGTTTCATAGAGTAATAGTGGAGATGGATTTCTTTTGTTTGTTTATTTTGGAGGAAGGTTTTTGGTACCAGGAATCAAACTCAGGACCTCATGCTTACAACAGATTTCTTTCTTTTTTTTTTTTTTTTTTAGGTTTTTTGAGACAGGGTCTCACTTCGTAGTTCAGGCTGGCTCTGAGCTCAGCCTCAAACTCATCACAGCAATCCTCCTGCCTCTGCCTCCCGAGTACTGGGATTACAGGCGTGAGCCACCACGCCCAGCACTGTGGTATGTGGTACTGGTTGTTGCTGGGCATGAGTCTCCACTCCCAGTATAGGTATGTGGTTACCGGGATCGAACCCGGGTCCTTGCGCTTGCAAGACAGGTGCGGGAACCACTGAGCTAAATCCCCGGCCCACAACAGATTTCTTTTAAAGCTCCAATATCCATGCCCTTCTCCTTCCTTCTGGGCCATGGACATCATCATTGCCTTTGGCCTTGGTAAGACCTTCTCAGTCCCTGAGCTCAGTCCCCAGCACCAGACAAAATGAACACTTTCTGAAGAATGTTGGGGTGAAGTGTTTTGTGTGGATCTTAGGATATTAAAACAGAGTGCATAGAATATAAACTGGTCAGCATTGGATGTGATAAACTTTCCTTTTGCTACATCCCTCGAAGGTTTATTGAACAATCTGCTCTTTCATTAACCTATCTTTACTAGCAGTAAAGGCTTCTTACTTCTTAATTAGCCAGCACAACCTCATTGTGTTATTTCTTGACGCCATCACAAGGACGAGATGCCAGCATTCCTCCAGGTGCCCCAGATTGAGGTGACCCAGCACTGGGCCTGTTAAAAACACCTTTGTCCCTTCTGAGTTCCTTCCACGTGAGGCAGTGACAAGAGTTTATGTCATACAAAGTTTTCCCAAAGCCTCACAAAACAGAAGTGTTACCTCCTCTTAGACAAAATTGGTAAGAGATCAGGGTGGTTTGAGGCTCATATCTAGGGTGTCCATAAGGTCTGGAAAGGCAGAGCCTACATTTTCTTCTCCTGAAGAGGTCCTTAGTGTCATCCTATGTTTTGCTGTGTTTCCACACTGGATGGAAACCCTGTCTGGTTAGTCAAGGTGTTGCTTAATTACATCATGAATGGAGCTGTTCTCAGTCTTGCTATTTATAAAGATCCCTGTGGGTTAGCTGACTCCAAGCTACTCCATTTCAGGACTTCAAAGTCACAGATTCATTCATCAGCCAAATAGAGGTGAGGCCCGCCTGTGATTTTTTTTTTTTTTTTTTTTTTTTTTTTTTTTTTTTTTTTGAGACAGGGTCTTGCTTTGTAGTTCAGGCTGGCCTTGAGCTCAGCCTCAAATCCACAGCAATCCTCCTGCAGGTTACAGGGGGTGGGGGGGGAGGATATTGAACCCAGGCCCTTGAATTTGCAAGACAAGTGCTGGAACCACTGAACCAAATTCCTGGCCCCAGCTGCCTGTGTTTCTTGCTAGAACTGCAGGTAGGCAGAGGTGGACAGCCTGTTCCCAACCTGGAAGAGGGTACTAGGCCCGGACAAGTTATGTGCATCTCATCTCCTCTGACATGATCGCATGCTTCATTCTTCTGAGAGGAGTTAGTGTTAGTGAAACGCTGGGATGTTTCAGTCAGTGTGGTGACTATGTTCCCCTAACTGACTTGCCTTTGTCACATCTCAGCCTTGAGTCCACCTGCCTTGTCATAGGGAACATACCACCCCCTGAAAATTCACCAAGGAAACCCTGCTCTGATCCAGCCATTCCCTCAACATGGGGCATCATAGGAAATGTGCCCACGTTTTCACCCAGTACTTAAACCAGCCTCCAAGAAAACACCCACTCTGCTCTGTATCTCCAGAAGCAGCCAGTTCTTGGAAAGAGACTATAGAGAAACATTTCAGAGATTTGAACCAATAGCAGTGTAATATAGAGACAGAAAACATTTGTGAGACGTTGGCTGAGAGTTTCTTGCAGGGTTCCACGAAGGCTGCCAACCAGAATGCTACAAGGAGTTGCTGTTACGTGGCTACTTTACAGGATGACCCTCATCCAAGAGTTCAAGGTCACCAGGCCTGGTGGCTCATGCCTGAAATCCTGGCACATGGAAGATGGAGGCAAGAGGATCATAGCAAACTCTAGCCAGCCAGGGATACAAAGTGAGTTCAGGAACAGCCTAACCTTCAAGATCCTCTCTCAAAAAAAAGAGAATAAGAACAAGAACAAGAACAAGAACAAGAACAAAAGGGTCAGGGATTTAGCTCAGTGGTTCTGGTGCCTGACTTGCAAGCACAAGGTCCTGGGTTAGATCCTGGTAACCACATACCACAATGCCAGGGGTGATGACCCACACCCACCAGCAGTCAATGCCACACACCATAGTGCCAGGCATGGTGGCTCACACTTGTAATCCCAGCACTCGGGAGGCAGAGGCAGGAGGATTGCTGTGAGTTCGAGGCTCACCTGAGCTACATAGTGAGCTCAGAGCCAGCCTCAACTACAAAGCAAGATCCTGTCTCAAAAAGAAAGAACTAAAATAGTTCATGGTTGCTAGATGTATTGGCACAACCTATAGTCTCAGCAGTCTTTGAGGCTGAGGCAAGAAGATGGCAAGTTTGGGCTGGGGAGTTAGCTCGGTGGTTCTGGCGCCTGTCTTGCAAGCTCAAGGACCCAGGTTCGATCCCCGGTAACCACATACAATAGTGGGCATGGAGACTCACCCCAGCAGCAATCAGTACCACATACCACAGTGCCGGGCGTGGTGGCTCATGCTTGTAATTCCAGCACTGGGGAGGGAGAGGCAGGAGGATTGCTGTGATGTGAGTTGGAGGCTGAGCTCAGGGCCAGCCTGAACCACAAAGTGAGACCCTGTCTCAAAAAAACTTAAAAAAAAAATAGAAGATAGCAAGTTTGAACCCAGTTTGGGCAACATATGCAGATCTTGTCTCAAAATATAAAGGAAAGAGCTGAGGATGTAGTTTATTTAGCACAGAGGCCCTGGGCTCTATCTCCAGTGCCATAATAAATACATACATAAATAAGGAGTGGAGATATGATTCAGTGGTCCCTGGTACCTAAAAAATTAATTAGTGATTGTTACAACTTATTTCTATGCCTTATCTATATTCTCTAAAGTTCTAACCCAACAAAGGACCTGTTGGAGTGAGAGTTAAGGAGAAACTCAAAACTGAGCGTGGAGATTGCTGATGCTTCCTCATATTAAGCAGGTCAAGATGGGGCAACATCCTCAGGAATGTAGATGATTGTTTATTTGGTTGGTTGGTTTTTGTTTTTGTTTTTGTTTTCCTCTTTGGTACTGGGATCAGACTCAGGACCTTGCACCTGCCAGGCAGGTGCATCATTTTTTATTTTTTTTATTTTTTTTATTTTTTTTTTTTTAGGTTTTTTGAGACAGGGTCTCGCTTTGTGGTTCAGGCTGGCCCTCAGCTCAGCCTCAAACTCACATCACAATCCTCCTGCCTCTGCCTCCCGAGTGCTGGGATTACAGGCGTGAGCCACCACGCCCGGCACTGTGGTATGTGGTACTGGTTGCTGCTGGGTGTGGGTCTCCACACCCAG